>CAWUHX010000014.1:1598670-1683670 GCA_963922205.1 Romanomermis culicivorax | reverse complement strand
CCGACAGTCAGGAGAGGCCGTCAACCCTTACAGCTGTGATACCAGTACCCGCGTATGGGTATACTGTAGTTACGGTAGGGGAATGGACACAGGCGTTACTGTAATGGCACCCACCCTGAGGGTTACAGTATACCACCCAAAAGGAGAGAGGGGGGGAAATAAAAGGAAAAAGAAACAAATAAGGTAGTTTACAACACAGACTAAGTAGATAGAATATACAGGATTAATCAGAGGAGGGAATACAGAATACTCGATATATAACTCAACTCTGGGACAAATAACTCGACTCTGAGGACAATTAACTCGACTCAGGGGGAATTTATTACTCATAGGGGCGATACACACGCATGAGATAATTATTTACACATATAGATCACATGTAGATCACTCGTAAGGGCAAAATCCCGTTTTTACAGTAATTAAACTCGATTTTAAGGGATAAATTCCCGACCTACAGTAAGAACTCTCGGTGGCACGGGGAAAGATTTCTGACTTACAGTAATAACACTCAACTTGAGGGGAAGTTTCCGACCTACAGTAGCGGTAATCCGAAATAAGGGGCATTCCCGACCCATTAGGCAGTAAACCCGAATTTGGGGGGGGTCTCCGACTTATTGGATGGCTAGTACCCCAATTTTAAGGGGGCTTGTCCGACTTAAAATGGGGAATTGACCCGACCTGGGGGGTAGTTCCGACCCAAGGGTGAAGTTTTTTGCACTTAAGGGCGTAGTGCCAGACTTAAGGTCGATTTTCCAGCCTCGCCATGTCACATTTTTACGCCATGTCACATGTATGACATGTGGATTTGGGAGAGCTGGGGAGGTTTTGGGTATCTCATCAGGTAATACCGTGTTTTTAGACGTCACATTGATGGTGAACCATATCAGATTGATCCTATTACAGTGAGTAATAGGCTGTGACTCCTGATGGATACTGGCATTTTCCCCAGGCTTCCCTGGTTGGCGTTGGGGCCTAACCTGGCGAATGGTAGCTATAGAAAGGTCTACAGTTGGTTCTCTGGTGTTGTCCTTGGGGTCTTGCTGTAGGGTAATGGACAACGCTGCCAGGCTAGGTGCGACAATCCCCGAGTCCTACTCAGTGAGAGTGGGGACAGGGTCACCTGTAAAATGACCTAATTTGGGGGACCCGATTATGAACACCAGACAGCCCCTTTTTAGCCCGAACCTGAGAGGTGGAGGCCCTAGTTATCTGTGGAAAACTTGGGAAACCGACTTAGGAAGGATTTCCCAACAAATACCCCACAAATAACAATAATCCCCTGAGAAGACTCACCTAGTCCTGTTTCTCAAGCGATTCGACGAATCGGGCGGCAAGTCCCTGGATACTTTCGGTCTTCTGGCACTGGAGCGGGGGATACGATCCACACGAGTCCTAGCGGCGAGTGGGCGGCGATCGGGAGGCGATTCTCCAACGTTTTCTTCACGAACCGGGGGGGGGTCGGACACCTGGCACTGATGGGCAGCGGGTACTGTAGATGGGTAAGCGGCGGACGCGGTAACCGGGTATAAATTTATGCAAATTAATTTGCTATAAGGCGGCGGATGCAGTGAAGATAGGTATTCGAATTTATTCAAATTAGGCTATAAGGCGGCGGACGCTGACAACAAATCGGACGCAGGGGTAAACCCCAGGAATGAGCGAAAAACTAAAAAAACATGTCCTTTTAAGGACATGTTTGGCTACAGCTGCAGCTTGGGCGGAGTTTCTCGGGCGTCCAAGCTAACTTCTGCAGAAGATGCCTATGAGCACATAGACATTTTTTCGTTCACATGCGTTTAGCACTGAGGCCGACTGCAGTGGCCTGTGCTAAGCATATGAGCGTCTTTAGCTAAACTTCTTAGCTAGTCGTTTTTGCGTAACAAAAACGACGCTAATTTTTGATGATAAGAGGTGCGTGAGCGCACCAAAAATAGCCATGTGCTCGTGGAGCACGACTGGTTGGAAGTTTTTTAGCTAAAGGGGCCTACTGTAGCCCGGTGTTCATAAAGAAATAAAAATATAACAAAACGAAACATAGAAAATGCATGAAAAATATAAAAACGAACACAAAATGCATGTGTAGAAATCAAATAAACAAAAACATGAACGAGTAATAAACAAATCATGAAGAAAACAAAATATTGGCATGATCGGAATCACGTGACGTTGGGGAATTGAGCGGCACGTGACACTATGTACATTTTTACAATTCTTACAGTTTATGGATTTGCATATTGGCGATCATGCCACCAGGCACAGAAAATTATTTTATTAGTCAGTTAGTCATTTTACAGAACAATGATCAAAATTCTAATAATAGGGCAGGCTTTTGGGAAAAAATCGATTTTCTCATGGAAAAAATGACGTATTTTGGAATAAATTTTTTTATCTATTTCAAGGAAAAGGGCTCATTTTCAAGATTTATCCTACGAAAAAAAGACCATCAAAAAGTTAAATTTACAGAGAACAAGTTGTTTTTTGAAAAGTTATCACGAAAATTATAGTCTGAACATACGGAATTTTTTTTTCTAAATTTGAAATTTAGTTGACAAATTCTCGGAAATCTTTTAAACACAATGCAAAAATTTATATTTCTCATGAAACGGCTGAGACACTGCATGGTATAAAAACAATCTAAAAAATTTCAGGTTACGTACAAAAATTTTTCGAATTCAGAAATTTTCTGAATATTTTGGTAAAATCCTGCGAGGAAAACGGAGAATTCTTTGACGTTTTAAATTTTTGGTTAGAATTTTCAAGAATTTTAAGAAATTTATGGAAAAACTCTACGGACGAAATCTAAAAAATTATGACAACTAGGCAGAAAAATTTGGAATTATATGATTTTTCGAAAAAAAGTTGCATTTTAGAAGGATGTCTTTTATAAATTCCGAATAAATCTGGTAAAAAACAAGAAATTTTGCCGAGATTTTTAATTTTTGATTGGGATTTTTCTGCACTAATGAGAAAAATTTATGAAAAAAAAAAGAATTTTCGGAAAATCTCGATTTTTCGACTAAAGAAAACTTGAAAGCCATGTACGGAATACTCGAATTTGGAACAAAATTATTAATTATACACGAAATTTCGAGAACTTTCAAAAATCCTCAACAAAAACCCGAAGATTTGGAATTTAAGGGAGAAATTCTGAGATTACGAAGATAGAGGAACAAAGAAAGAAAGCAAGAGAGAAAGAAAGAGTGAAAGAGAGAGAGAAAGAGCGAAAGAAAGAATGAAAGAAAGAAAATAGAAAGAATGAAATTCAGCACTCTTTCTTTTCTCATAAAAACAAAAAATCATAAAACATATATGAATAAAAATCAAGTGTATACTCAATGTTTCAAATTTTCAAATTTTTTCACACCCGCTTCGTTTATGATACAAATGTGTTGCAGTTCGCGAAAAAATTCGTTGTAATCCAAACCGAAACCGACGACGAATTTGTCCGGAATTTCGAACCCTACAAAGTCCGGTTTCACTTGACAATGGTCGATCCGTTTTTTCAACATCGTTACAATACGAATGGACGCCAAATTTTGATTCGATAAAATTGGCATCAGTTTTTCCATGGATCGACCAGTGTCCACTATATCTTCGACGATCAGCACGTGACGACCTTTCAACTGATCCAGGTCACCGCCGTTTGATACCTGGATATAAAAATCAGATCAGATTGATCAGATCAACAGTGACAGGTTAACTTCCATTGGAATTTTTTATCTCAAAATGCAACAAAATGGGTATCAATCGAAAGATCTCGTTGAAATCTACTCAAAAATATGCTTTAAATTTATTCATCGTGATTTTTGAACGAATAATTAGTGATCAAAATTTTGTTGACCTCTTTTGGATTTTCCTTAATGACTATGTGTGATCGGAGGTTTATTTTTAGTTTGGAAATTTGGCATCTATCAACGGAAAAAAGACAAATCTTCCAGGTTATTTTTCGAAGATTTTGTCTTCCTTGGACCAGGAACACAAGAAGGGGAAATTCAAGATTCAAATTTTAAACAATGACAACAAATTCGAAAATCGGGATACCAAAATGTAGATTGGGTTTTTGAGGGGGTTTCGACGAGATCTATCGATTGATATGCTATACACAACGTTTTTTTTTCAAACTCCTTTACAGGTCTTCAAAAAAACGTAGAAAATCTTTCCTAATCCCTTTTTTCTGTTCTCTTCTTTTTTTCGTTTCATTTTTTGTTTGTTTATTTTCTTTACCACCTTTCATATTTTTATTTCTTTTTTTCCATTTTTTCCTCTCCTCTTCTTTCTTTTGTTTTTATGTTTTAAGTTTTATTTTTCCTTCTTTTGAAAAATATTTTTTCCAGCTAAATATTTGCAGGCAACACATTGTGAGTTCCGTTCGATTTTGAATTTTTTTACAAAAAATGTGCAATAATCTGGCAAACATACATGTAATTGGGGGGGGGGAAGTGCTATGGGAACCCCCCCCCCCCAGAAATCGTCAACCATATGGCTAGCCATATGGTCGACCCCCCCCCCCAGGATTTTCCAATCCTATGGCTAGCCATAAGGTAGCCCTAGGGACCCCCATAGTTTTAGTCGGAAAAATACTGAAAAAATGTTATTTTTTCCATGAAAAAATGTCAATTTTTGAACAAAAAAATGGTCAAAAACGTCAATTTTCTCGGCGCTTCGCGCCATAAGTACATATTTTATTATTTATTAGACAAAAATTACTACTTTTTAAACCGTTTTCGGACATTCTTCATGGAAAAAATCGAATTTTTTTTTCCTTCAGGGACCCCTCCCCCCAAAATTTTGGGAATTACTGACCCCCCGGCCCAAAAAAAAGTGCTCCATTCCCCCTCCAGACCTTGCAGCTCCGTTATATGTATGCTGGCAAACAATCACTTTTTGCTGCGAATAGTTAAAATGGTTTGAAAATTAACTAAACATTTCCATTTTCTACTGGTTCTATATAAATCTTATACTATAGATATGAAATACCGTCAATGTCCTGTAACACTTCACATTTGTTGACTTCATAATAAATCATAAAAATGCCGAGAATTTATTACTTTCCAATGCGTAATTCTACGAATAAATGAAATTTTTTGATGCAATTGGAATTTGGTGTACCTATTGATTGTAAGTAAAGTTTAACTACTCATAATTCACTCAAAATTAGCGCTAGACCATTTTAAACCAAGGTACTGAGCAGATCTAAATTAGATCTATTGATTAACATGCAATATCCGACTGCTTCAGACATGCACGGCAAGAATTTTCCAGTGGGGAGGGACTTATCATCGAGGAGGGTGTTGATGGATGAGCAAAAAAACAGAAAAAAGTTCCACAAGCATGGTTTTCATACAAAATATGCATCAAAAAATCTAAAAAACTGTCTTCAAAAAAGTTCAGGGAGGGGTGTTTGACGATTTTTTTCAGGCCGGGGAAGGGTGTTCAGGGTCTCAGGTGGGAGGGTTTACCTCCCCCTGACCCCCCTATGTGCATGTATGGACTGCTTAGAGAAGAAACTTTTTTCTCGAACCCCAAAATATGGCCAAAATACTTATTCACTTGAAAACAACTGAATCAATGATTTTCTTGCTATACCCTTTGTTTTCTTTCGTTTTTTGTTTGTTTGCTTTACCTTATTTTATCTTTTTTATATGTTTTTCTTGCAATGTATTGCTTCATTTTTCGTATCTTTTTTCCCATTTTTTGTTTTAGATTTCCTTTTCTCTTTCTTTTGAAAAATGTTTGTCCAATAATTTGCGGACTACAGTGTCAGTTTCATTCGATTTTGAAGTTTTTTAGCAAAAAGATACGCAATTATCTGGAAAATAACCACTTTAATAGTGCTAATTATAATAAATTGATTTGAAAGTTAAACAATCAATTTGATAGTTTTTGCGACCTTACAAAAATCTAAGTGTAAAAATAAAACACCATCAATATTTTGCAGGACACCATATTTCCCAACACAATTCAGCCGTTTCCAAAACTTTCTAATTTTTAAAAGTGGAATTCATCGAATTTTTTGATTTTTCTGAACAAATCATGTATAAGATTAAAATTCAGTAGTTTCTCCAATGAATAAATGAAATTTCACCATACAAACCGAATTCGATATATTTAAAGCAGAAAAATTTAGTATCTGCTCTGATTACTGTAGTTCAAATCAAATATCAAGTAAGGTTTTTAACCTAATCATAATTCATCCAAAAATCAGGCTGGACTATTTAAAAACATGTCCTTAAATATATCTAAATGAGATCTATCGATTGTTTTGTCGAGCATTTTCCTGACTGGAGTTACATTAATATCTATGATCATACATGTAACGGGGCCCCGAGGTCTGAGAGGGGAGGGGGGGTCGGACAACTTTTTTGGGGCCGGGGGTTGGTAATTCCGCAAAATTTGGGGGAAGGGGTCCCTGAAGGGAGAAAATTTCGATTTTTTCAAAAGAAAAATCCGAAAAAAGCTCAAAAAATGGTAATTTTTATCTAAAAAACCGTAAAAAATGTATCTATGGCGCGAAGAGCCGAGAAAATTGATGTTTTTGACCATTTTTGCTCAAAAATTGGCATTTTTCAATATATTTCTGACCAAAAATATGGGGGGTCCCCTATGACTGCCATACGGCTAGCCATACATGTAATTTGGGGGTGGGGGAAGTGCTATGGGAACCCCCCCCCCCCTCAGAAATCGTCGACCCATATGGCTAGCCATTGGGCGACCGCCTCCCCCCCCCAGGATTTTTCCAATCCTATGGCTAGCCATATGGTAGCCCTAGGGACCCCCATAGTTTTTAGTCGGAAAATTACTGAAAAAATGTCATTTTTTTCTATGAAAAAATGTCATTTTATTGAACAAAAAATGGTCAAAAAACGTCAATTTTCCTCGGCGCTTCGCGCCATAAGTACATATTTTATCATTTTTTAGACAAAAATTACTACTTTTTAAACCGTTTTTCGGACATTTTTCATGGAAAAAAATCGAATTTTTTTTTCCTTCAGGGACCCCCTCCCCCCAAAATTTTGGGAATTACTGACCCCCGGCCCCAAAAAAGTGCTCCAACCCCCCCCCCCCAGACCTCGGAGCTCCGTTACATGTATGCGGCTAGCCATAGGGTTGGAAAATTCTGGGGGGTCGCCCAGTGGCTAGCCATATGGGCCAACAATTTCCGGGGGATTACTATAGCATTCCCCCCAATTACATGTATGTTTATGATCAGAACGTTTAATGAACTGTTTAAACAACTATCTTACCACGAATATACTGTACTCACCTGCACATCACCCGTAGAATTGGTATTACAGTAACTCTTCAAACGTATAAATTCCATAAAAAATCGGTTGTTGTTGTTGTCCAAAAGTTCTCAACGTCGACAATTCTTTATACAGTAAATAACAAAATGGGAAACTGCCCTTCAAAACGCACAATAAAGTTAAAAGGTTCGTTTTTGAAACGTTGTTGGATTTCGCGGGCCAACATTTTCGTCCGCTGTTCGATTTGTTTCCTGGCTGATCATGACCGATTCGACGTACGGTTCGTAAAAAAGCGCCGATTTTGGAAATTTTTTTTGTCCATGGGTCTTTGATCGTCTTCTATTTTGATGACGGTAGTAGACGAAGGAGAAAATTGCTGCTGGTTTTTTTGATCATCAAAAAATTTTAATTTGGGGCAATGGGAGATTATTTTTCTCGACAAACATTCATTTTTTAAATTGAAATTATTTCCTAAAATAAAAAAAAACATTATGTTGGGGATGTACTTACGGTAGCAGTCATCTCACATCTATACAAAATTGGCTAATTGGGAGCAGACATGCACGGCAAGAATTTTCAAGGGCGGGAGGGGTCCATGAACTTTTTTTCCCAGGGTGGTAGGGGGAGTGGGTGAGCAAAAAAAACAAATAAAAATTCATGCGAGCCTGTTTTTCATACAAAATATGCACAAAAATCATGAGAAAAAAATGTCTTGGAAAAAGTTCAGGTACCTAGGGGTGTTTGAAGATTTTTTTTTGGACAGGGGGGGTAGGCCAGAAGTCTCAGGTATCGGGGTTTTACCCCCCCTAACCCCCCCCCCCTATGTGCATGTATGATTGGGAGGAAGCCACAATTCGACCAAGAAAGGGTAATTTATTTATTTTTACACTTCATACCTGTAAGAAGTCAGACCAGTTGGGAAGAAGGGGGGTAAGCTCCAAACTTTATGTTGGGGGTACCGAAATTTTCAAAATTTCTTTTTGGGGGGGAAGGGTCAAAATCCCAAAAAAGTCGGAAAAATTTCGAAATTCCAAGAAAGGCCAAGAAACTATTTTCTCCCCAATTTTTTCAAGTTTGGGGGGTTGGGGTATAAGGTTGACCAAGTTGAGGGGGTCTCTCCAATGACAGGTTATGTTACAGTTTCTTGGAATCGAGTGCGTGTGGCGTTTATCGATATTTTTGTTATCGTTCTTGTATCGCCAAACAAACGCAAACACGAACACCGGAATACATGAACATTAGGTTCAACTGGATTCAACTCGCTACCAGATGACTTAATTTTCAGTACCAGATCATATTTTGTGTGTGTGAACCAAACTGCAAAAACCAGATGAAGAACTTGGAGATAGACCATCAACCATGAAAAAACTAGATAATAAACCAACTAGGAAATCAACCAATCAATTTATCATCAGAGAAACAACCAACCAAACCGGCAGTCAACCAGCCAACCTATAACCAGGTGATCAAGCAATTAATCAACCATCCATTGAATCAGAGAATCAACCAGCCAAATAGATAATTAATCCACTAATCAGGAAATCAACCATACAATCAGAGAAGCAACCAGCTAATCAGGAAATCAGCTAATGATCTAATTCGACCGAGGAATCAACGCACCAATCACGAAATCAACTACATGATCAGGGAATCAAGCAACGAATCAGGGAATCAACAAATGTGTTGCATTGGAAAATTTTGAGATTTTAACTTTCTAAAACTCACCAGAAAACACGTTGTCAAATTATCTGACTTTTCTTAGCTCCATGCAACAATTTTTGCCCTTACTTCCCAGGTTTTCCAGGTCCGCTCGATATAACGTCCTGAAATGTGTGCAGAATCTGGAATAAGCTTGAAAATCAACTTTTGATTGCATTCGGTCTATTCTGCACCAGATCAATGTACCATACATGCGGTTCCCTACGCTTGTTTGGCTTGGCAAGTACTGAAATGATTCGGGTACCAACCAACTTTTCGGGCTGCCGAACTCAGATATGAGCACCGACTCATATTTACATAAGGATTTGTTTATATTTTATTATTACTTGCACAATCAGTGGAAGTGGGTGCCAGTCGTAGGATTCCCTTCAGTAACAAGACAATTCCGACTCTGTCTGGATAGTACTAGTTCTTATTGTGTTACATAGTAGCCGGTGGAAAGTATCTGGGCCATTCTGATGGCCTTTCGATTACAAGCTAGTGTCAGCTCCAGTCTCAGCAAAGTTGAGTTATGCTATACAGGTTGTCATTAGTCCGCTAGAGAACTGTTGCACTGTAGTGGCCCTTCCTTGTAGAGAGCTCTATTGAGTGATCTATGATAATCAGCTGTGTATACGCCAAGAGCCTGTTTAGTTATATTGTTGACATCTCTTGACCTAATCAGGGAGATCTAACCATAAAAGTTATCCAGTTTGCATGCCAAAGCATAGAGGTGTGTGTGAGATGTTTTTTCCCCTTCCTCCTCACTTTTCCTGCACTCTCACTGTGGGATGTGGGTGCTTACTGGACGACTTCTTTTAAACCAAGACGGGAGCAGGCTGCATGGATGGGTCTATTCCAAAATTAGCGAATTCCCAACTTGGCGATTCCAAACGAGCGGTAGAGAATGTAATGACACTATTTTCACATTTTCCTTCTTCACCTTATATTTCTCTTTGTATATATTGCTTTTTTTCTTTCGTTCTGTGTGTTGCTTATGTTTTTCGTTTATGTATGTTTTAACATTTTTATCTTTTGTCCCTTCTTCCTTTCATTTTCTTTTTTCTTGTCACCTATTTTTTTCCTTTTTTCGCTCATGAAACAATTTGTTATTTTTAATAAGCATTGTTCCCACATATAATTCTTTCTTATACAATTCGGCACGCTCTATTTCCTATTTAATTTTATCCTTTGTGACTTTTCTTTACGAACCTTTCATCTTACTTTTTTGCTTTTACTTCTATCTTTCTCTTTTTCTATTCTCCTGATTCTTTCTTTTTTGTTCTTTTTATTTTTTCTTTCTTCCTTGCTGCTTTCTCCATCTTGCTTCTTCTTTTTCGTCATTTTTTCATGGTTTTTTTTCTTTTTTCTAATGCTTTTCTACCTATTTTCGCTTATTCTTAATGTCTTCATTTTTTTGCACGTTTGCTTTTTTGTCGCTGTTTTGTTTCTTCCAGCATTCTTTTCTAATATTTTTTATGAAAATTTTGACACTTACAACGATGAAAGACTCAAGCATGCCGAACTGTACAAGAATTACACGGTTATTTAAAATGATAACTTTTAATGTGTCGTATCATCTGCAGAAAAAGAAAAAATTAGATGACAAGAAGGAAGAAAACGAAAGAAAGCACGTGCAAAAGATAAAAACGTAAAAACATAGATTAACGGAAACATAAGCCATACACACACAGAAAGCGTAAGAAAAAAGAAATACATACAAAGAAAAATATGAGATAAATTAGGAAAACATGAAGAAAGTGTTATTACATTCTCGATCGCTCGTTTGGAATGGCCCAATTAGAAATGCGCTCATTTGGGAGTTGGGAATTGCTCACATGAGAATACTCCATGTGGGTGAAATAGTTCCGGTTCGCAATACCCACTTTTTCTGCAAAAGAGAAGTTTCTTCTTCAGGCCAGCTGGGCCTGGGCCAGACCCCCAGGTAGCCCCACCAGTTATACGTTGCTGTAGGTGAATATGCTTTGTGCTGTTAACTATGGACGAGATCTGCTGATCATCCAGTTCTTGAATAACATGTCAATAAGCATCTGCTCGGGTGTTCAGTAAAAGTTAGGCATGGTTTGGGACTTGAATCCGGTTGGGCAACCGGATCCAGAATCGTACGTGTCAGCAGAACAAAAGTAGATGACCCTGAACTCCATGCGACTGCTATCTGCATGCTCTAACCAACTAAGCCGAGCGAGCAACGGGAATGGTGTATCGATTTGCAACAGATCGTAGTTGAGGTAGCTGCTGTGGCCACTCTCAACGAGGCGTTCTCAATAGAGCCAACAATGTGTTTTTGGCTTTATTTCAATTCTTCCGGGATCAATATTGTGCCAGCAGGTACACGCCGATACCATAAGGCTTATGTCGAATGGTTCTGGCTTGCTTTACCTCCCCGAGTGTAATCACCGAGTCCTCATTGCTGCACAACTTGCCATCTTACGCGCACTGCTTGAATTTGGCACTAAGCATTATGGGAGAACTGTTAGCCCTCTTTTGATTGGCCGAAATTACCGCCCCCTTGTTGATTGGTCAAAATTTTTGAGATGTCGAAAATTTTAAATGGTTATAACTAACAACTTCATTTGGAAGAGCCTCAACAGCACTAAGCCCTTCGGGCGCAGCTGCTGTACCCTAAGCCTAAGCCTAAGGAAAATTTTAATGAAAAAATACATATTAGGCGAAAAACCGTCTGGGGGGCGATAATTCCGGCCAATCAAAAGAGGGCTAACACTTCGCCCTTAATGCTTAGTGAATTTGGCTTACGACTACGCCCTCGACCTTATCGATTGATGGCTTTCCAAAACCGACCATCTGTAATTCCCCCTACCACAAGTGGATCAGTATTTTCTTGCAGACCACTTTCAAAATTGACATAAAAATGAAAATGCGAATAAATCGGTATTTTCACACTACAACGGAAGTAAAAAAATATCGTTTAGTGCTTTGCGGCATTTACAGGTTTAAAAAAACGACTCGCACGACGAATGTTCTACCGTTCAACAATAACCAGACCGGATTTGAGATTCTAAACTTTTATGTTCAATAACAAGATTATTCTAATTTGATGACATAAAAGTTCATGCCTGCTCACAGTTTGAGGCTGAACGGCATAGTTAAATGCAAAACCAGTCATGTCTGGGGGTCATTTTTTCACAGATCTGGAAAATATTGCTAGAATTCAGTTCTGAATGACTAAATGTGATTCTAATTTTAGTATCAATAAAATTTTTGATCATTCTGCGACTCCAAGGTAAACAAGGTTACCAGAAATTGTATCTCCGTATCCAGACGCTAATTTTTTCAGTCCCTTTAGTTTTCATTAGTGTTGAAGTATTTCAGAGTAAAAATAAATTGTACGGATATATAAATATTGTATTACAATGAATGAATACAACTCAGAATATACTGTATGAAATTGACACGAAATTCCGATGTGAGAAACTGCAGCATCTGATCAACGAAACCTGAACACCCAATTTTAAATGGCTGAGGCGCGACACGCTTTGAATCACCTTGAGCTCATGCAGAATCTCTAGGTCAGCCGAAATTCTGTCATGCAAAAATCAAGTCAATCAGATATTAATCGATAGATCTCGTTGAGATCTACTATAAATAGTGTATATCTAAATTCCTGATTTAGTTTTAAGCAGTTAAAGATTGTTTAAAATCGACTCAACTTCCAACAGCTTGCTGATTGGTTAACAACTTTTCTCAAGAACAATTTCAAAATATGGATCAATCATGTAAATTCATGTAAAAAAACATGAATCAAAAATTGATAAGAAATTAAAAACTTATTCAAAAATCGAATGGAGATAGTTACAAGTAGAGTGATAGCAAAAATGTAAGTCGACAAATTTTTGAGAAATAACTTCCGGACTAAGAAGTTGCAGTTCGATCTTATCAGTGATTGAAAAATTTAGTTATCGACCCGAGCAAAGTAAACAACAGACGTCTCAAAATCTGATAAGAAATAGACGCAAGCGATTTGCGACAGCAATTAAATGCAGAATATGATGTCAGACTCCATGACGTCTTGATATGACACTAATGCATAGAACTAAGAGTCAGGAGGGTATGACTGAACCACCATGCATGTAACTGGGAGTACTATAGGAACCCTCTCCAGAAATCATCAACCATATGGCTAGCCATAGAGTCCCTCATAGTTTTGGTCAGAAAAGAAGTTAAAACTGCAAATTTTTTGATAGAGGAATGGTCATTTTAAAATAAAAAAGTGGTTACAATGTCAATTTTCTTACCTCTATGTGCCATAAATACATTTTTTACGATTTTTTAAAGATAAAAATGAGTATTTTCGAATTATTTATATATTTTTGGGGGAAAAATCGAAATTGTTTTTATCAGGTAATCCTAGACCTTGGAGATTGAACGATGGAATTCACCTATGGATGCAGATGACAGATTGAGTTTCAACAGTGAATGCGAATGGCAGACATGGAATCAACATTTTTTTGGCAAATTTTTGTGCCTGAAAAGTGGACACAGATTGTGGATTTCTAGGCTGCTTGCCTTTCAGATACCATAATCGGTCAGAAATGTTGATTCCATCATCTGCCATCTGGCCTCCGGTCAAAATCTGCCTCAAATGATTTCGTGTCTGCCATCCACGGTCGCGTATACTTTTCAGATACAAAACATAGTCTACATCAGCTGACAGCCAAATTCTACCGTCAAGTCAGGACTGAACACAAGTGTAAGAGTTTAGGCTCCACCGAAAGGAAAATTTTGGCGCTGAAGAAACGCAGCAAAGTAGACATTAGGGAGCAGATAGGGCGAGCTTTTTTACCTTGGCTTGAGCCCCGGAACGAAAATTTACCCAGGCCGGGCTGAAGCTAGGGCCAGGGCTGTCAAAGTGATTTTGTGACGACAATGCAATGCAATTGTTCGAATTAACTTCTGTAAATAAAATAAACAACTTTATCGAAACATGGAAATAGTAACTAAGTGCTGCTATCAGTTAAATCTATCAAAAATGAATCATCCATCTCATTTTCTATCTCATAGAATGATTTTTCATCTTCCTGCGTTTCGGGCTCGAGGTCATAGAAATTGAGGCTGCAGCAATCCTGGCCAATAGCCTTCGAATTATGTCTCGAGAATAGCTATTTCTTGTCTTTGTATGATAAAAATCTATCAAAATCATCCATCAACAATTTAGCTGCTTTGAAATGATGCTCGCTTTCTACTAGGCTGATTGGGGCAGTTAAGTATTTGAGTTATTATCAGACGTCCTCAAGCTCAGATTATCAGGTAGGGGTAAATTTAAACAATTGCGGGATTAGTGTGGCAAAATATCCACTAAACACGTCATTTTTCCTAAAATCAGGCACCAGTGATCAATTTTTAGGTCTTTAGATGGGGGTAATACCTCCTCCCTATAGGGTAGTCTGGTGATTATGATCTTATAGTTGGTGCACTGTTTTCTTTCTGCACAGTGCAGACTTTTCAGACTTCCTGCAGAATTTTTTTTTGGTGATTTCTGCGCAAGTGCAGAATTTTTTGAGTCGTGCGTTTGATCACATCGGATACAGAAAAGATGCATTCTGGTGCATTTTAGAAGGTCATAATCTCGAAATTTTCCGGCGCTTCGCGCCGGTTACACCTTTAATAAGCATTATTATTTATTTCCTAGCTCAGGCGCGGCTTCTAACATGTCTACCATCACTTACCATTTAATCTTCATTATTTTATCTTGATCTTTAATGAAGATTCACATTTTTTTCTTGACACATTTTTCTAGAAAGGTCTATACGTCAAGCCTCTGAATTATTCCTTTCTTGATGTAAAATCAATTCAAAAGCTTCACGCAAGTAGTTTTTGGAAATTTATTCTCTTCTTACTCATATCTTTTCAGCCAAGTTTATGAGCGTTTGGGAATAAATAACTGGTTTTAAAGTTTTCCAAATAATAAAATTCTAAAAATAACGATTTTTGAACAGAAAATTCGAATCTAATTTTTGAAATAAATGTTTGGAAAATAGATTTTCAACCTTCGCAGAAAACGCCGAAAAAATTTTCGGCGCTTCGCTTCGTCGGAAAGATCAATATCTTTTTTTGGGCTCTCACTAGTCATCATAGAGGACTTGACCGTCGATTTCTCATGTAATTCAAATTCATGTAATTCATTTCATGATGCTTGTAGACTGGACATCGATCAAACTCAAAAATTTCAAATGTTTCCTCAATTTTAATGAATTAAAGGCTCTAAAAACACTATAAGGTTTGGAAAAGCTCAAAAATACATGTCTAAGAGCATTTTTAAGCGAAAACGACCTAGGGAAAATGGGGAAACAATCTTTGACCCCTTCCGCCATTTGGGAAAAGGCCCGGGGGAAAAAACAGTGGTAACAGGAGAAAACCGCAGTGCAGAAATTTTTTTTTGACTTTTCTGCACTGAGCAGACAGACCGGTGCAGAAAAAAAACAATGAGTTAGTTACAGTTCATTTGTCAGGGTGATCATGATCATACATGTAACGGAGCTCCGAGGTATGGGGGGAGGAGTTGGGCGACTTTTTTGGGGCCGGGGGTCAGTAATTCCAAAATTTTTGAGGGGAGGGATCACTCAAGGAGAAAAATTCGATTTTTTCAGGAAAAAAGTCCGGAAAATAGTTCAAAAAATATGAATTTTTCCCTGAAAGACCGAAAATATGTATCTATGGCGCGAAGCGCCTAGAAAATCCACATTTTTTACCATTTTTCGTTCAAAAATTGACATTTTTAATCAAAAAATTAACATTTTTCAGTATTTTTCCGACCAGAAGTATGGGGGTCCCAACAGCTACCATATGGCTAGCCATTGGATTGGAAAATCCTGGGGGGTGGTCGTCCAATGGCTAGCCATATGGTCGACGATTTCCGGGGGGGTTCCCATAGCACTTCCCCCCAATTACATGTATGATCATGATTTACAAGAGCTAATTCAAGCCTCCTTCCAGCATTTTCTTTCCAATATATATTCCAGAGGATTTCGATCGATGTTGATTTGAGATTCTTTCAAATTTTCATTGACAATCGATTTCATGCATGTCATTCGATGAAACAACCATATAATTCTATTCCAGCCATATTGTAGTCATAGGGACAACCATACTTTTGGCCGGAGAAATACTGAAAAATTCACATTTTTTGATGAAAAATGTCAATGTTTGCCTCGCGCCATATTTCTTACGATTTTTTAGACAAAAATTACTATTTTTCGGACTTCTTTGGTAAAAAAATTGATTTTTTTTCTTTCAGAAACCCCTCCCCCAAAATTTTTCCGAATTAGTGACCACCGGTCCCAAAAACCGCCCCCCATACGACCTCATGGCCCCATTACATTTATGCTTTCACACTAACATGTACGTACAGCATAAAAATTTTAGGGAGGTCGCAGCTAAATTTTTTTCCAGAAAAGCTCAGAACTCAGCAAGTTTTTTTTTTGTTTGAAAACCACGAGCCAAACGGCTCCTAGGCTTGTAGCTTCTGTTCTTATTCCTTATGTTATTTTCTATCTTTCGCGTGGAGAATCAGTTTAAGAATAACTTATTCACTGAGTATATAGGATCACATTTTTTGTTCAAAAACATGTCCTTATCATTTCACAAATCAAGAAAATATTTTGATACTTTCATAAGTTTGAAAAACTTTAAGAGAAACTTGAACTTTAAGAAAATCATTTTCACGATTCTTATGCATTTAGACTCGATTTAATGTTTAAAATTATAGTTCATAAAAAATATTTAAAAATTGAAATTTTTACTTCTAAAATGAACCGAAGCTCATCTTTCATGTAAAGCCCGTACACTTTCCTTATTAGAGCTATAATTTAAAAAAAGTCACATTACAATGTGAAAACGATGCGTTTTCCACTATTGGATGAAGCGAAACACCATAAATTTTGATATAAAAAAGTAGAAAAATTCCAAACTTTATGACTTTATTAAAAAGTTACATTCCAATCTCAAAACGAAGCGTTTTCTTCACGTGAATTGCATAGTTCCCACAGTAAATGTGTACTTTGGACTAACACACATATAGTTCTATGTACTCTATGAATTATAGTCCACCGAAAATTAGAGCAAAAACTATGGAATTTGACAGTCGGAAAAGTTTTATTTACATACCAAACATAATTCTACGTAAGTTCCATAATTTTTTAGATAAGAAAATTGGCCGATAAGCCGCCAATAAAAAAAAGTATTACAAAATCGATATGAACAAAAAAAATTTACGAGAGGCAGATTTGATAGGTTTAAAAACCAAAAAAACAAATACAACGAATCATACACCAGAAAGACGACGGATAAAGATCTATTTTTCCATTCAAAACTTGATTTTTCTACAACATAATAAAAAAAAAAATTTTTTACACTAATTAAACTAGTAAAATTTGACCAATTTACACAAAATATTGTAAACTCTACAAAAATAGTTTACATTTCACATTCGAGAAGCCTACTTTTACATTAAATTTACACTGGCGCGTCAACTTTTTGAAAAAAAATTTGATCGATAAAAAGATGCATCCTTGTATGATGGAGAACAACAAATACTCAACAAATTAAAAAATTTTAAGTACCTTTTTTCAACAAGATTGGCATTTTTTGTTCGTTTTTTTCGTCGAATTTTCCAATTTGACGATTTTACCGACGGCATTTGAGTGCTCCGCGACGTCGCCTTCGTCGCTCGTATCATCGTCCTCTAAATATTCTCTAGCGATTTGCAGGAAAATTTCGTCGACGCATTGACCCGATTTACTCGACGTTTCGTAGAATCTAAGAAAAAAGCAGATTTGAATTGCAGAAAATAACAAAGAAATGCAAAATTAACTAAACTGAAATATGATTAAAGAAAAAATAAACGAGCATAGGAAAAAAATTGAAGAGTCGATAAAAATAAAAAAATCCATAAAAGTGAAACAAAAAATATATAAATATACACACTGAATCTAGGTAAAACTGAAAAATTTGAGAATGATTAAAAAATATAATGAAAAGGTCAAGGATGGAAAAAATTGAACTAGATGAAAAAATATATAAAATGAAGAACTAAAAATACGAGAAGAACAAAATACCGAAAACAAAAATTTCAGGAGCAGATAAAAATGTAAGACGATATGATAAAAATCATTGAGAAAGATTTAATACAAAAAGATACAAAGGAAAATTAAATGAAAAAATCGATGAGAAGAAAAACAACAGATAGAAAATACATAGAAAATTGAAACAACAAAAAAATTGAGACGTTGATGAGAAAACAAACATATTTAGGAAAATGTAATAAAGACGTCAATGAAAAAAGGAAAATACAAGAATTAAATGGGAAAGTAAGAAAAAGACGAAGAATAACGAGTAAATGAAAAACTGTCACATAAAAATCAAGAATACAAAAAAAGGAATGTATGATTAAAAAATTGAAATATTCCAAAAAATAACAAAAATACATAAAAATGATACATTGCAAAAAAACCTCGAAGCGCAGATGGAAAATATTAAAAAACGCTGAAAAAACGGGAAACAATCAACAAAAATGAAAAATACACAAAATCGATAAAAAAATGATAATAAAAAAATAAATAAAGCTTAAAATAAAGTCAAATAGAAATATCAATAAAAATGTATAAAGAATAAAGTTACATAAAAGAATTTGAAGAGATATTAAAATTATACGTAAAATGCAATAAAAAAGGTAAAATCAATAATAACGACGAAAAAAGTAAAAAACATTGATACAAAAAAATTGAAAAGGCGATAAAAAATGTGTCCAGAACGTAAGAAAAAAGGAAAAACAAAACAATGATAGAAAACAAAATAAATTTTACGATACAAAAAAATTATAAAATGGTCAATAAAACACAAAAGAGTTATAAACATTATAAAGTGAAAAAATGATCAAAAAAAAGGGAAAAATCAGAAAATTAGTGTAATAAAAACGAACAAAAAATATAATTCCGCAAAATTACCTGGGTTCATATTTCAAATTCAAAGATTCCGCGAAAGATGAAACTTTTTCGAGCGTCACTTCTCGTTTAAAAGTGGGAAATTTTTCCGATAACAAGTCTTTTTTCGTACCGCAAAAATAAACTCGGCATTTCGGATGATTGTATACCAATTCTTCGACCCAAAATACGGCCTTGAATGCGAAAATTTTCCGTTAAAAAAATTTCCTCTTCCTACACAAAATTGGCTAACTTTTTCAAAACTGGCCCGATCGGTCAAATCATAACAAACGATGGCAGCGAAAGCGTCTCGATAATAAATGCGAGTAATACAATCGAACCTGATGAAAAAGTTTTGATAAATTGAACAATTATTTAAACTAATTTGCTCAATTTTTTGGTAAAAAGTTAGGATTTCACAAATTTTAGGGCAAAAATGCGACGAAATTGAAGATTTTTTCAGAATTTTTTGTATCTAGATGAAGAAAGATTTGACAATGCTTTTTTGAATATTTATTTTTTGGTGACAAATGCCTCAAAATTAACGAAATTTACCTCATTTCTCTAATTTTCGATAAATATAGACTAGAATTGAGAAAAAATGATTACCATTCGCTCGAAAACATATGCAGAAAAAATTCAAAAACTTCACTTATTAGAGAATTTACCGAATTCCTGCATTTTTTCGCTATGAAAAATACGGAAAAATTATATAATTTCACCAAATAACTCAATTTTGAGTTGGAAATATATGGCAAAGTTGAACAATTCAGTCAATTTTTAGTGAAAAACGCAGCAAATTTCAATACTTATTTCTACGACTTCTCGTATTTTTGGAGGAATCACAAATCTGTCGTCAATTTTTCTTCCAAAATGCGTCGACATTGAACAATTTCGTAAATTTTTTTCAAAATTTAGATGAAACACTCATTGAAATTTAACAAATAAGCTTTTACAAAATGAAAATCCCCATTATTATTCGAAATTTCGATCAAAAACACACTGGAATTGAGTTTAATGATTATAATTTGCACAATTTTTCATTGAAAAATTTACACAGAAATTCAGGAAAATTCTATATCCGTTCCATTTTGTATTTGGAAGAATTAAACTGCAGAATTTCATCAAACGATTACCCGAATTTTTTGTGGAAATGAATTTCTTGAGGATTTCTCATCAATTCTTCTGGTAAAAATAAATCAGAATATGAAGAACTATATCATTATTTTAAAATTTCGATGAAGAACTTATCGAAATTTTACAAGGTCCATCAATTTTCAACTTTTTTTGGTCAGAAAATACGTCAAAATTAGAGCATATCACCGTATTTCTCGGAGTTTCGGTAAAAAATATACTGAAATTGTGAAAAAATAATTACATTTGCATGAAATTTAATAAAAAACGCAAAAAAAAATTAGACTATTTACTAAATTATAAAATTTTAGCTAGAAACTATTCTGCAACGTTGAACGATTAGGTCATATACATCAGAATTATAAAAATATTTCAACGATTTTTCCAATTTTTGTTGCAAATTTCAGAATTTTACAAATTTTTCACCAATTTTCCTCCAAAAAAGGCGTCGAAATCAAACAATTTCGCCAATTTTTCAACATTAAAATGTGAATCTCATTGAAATTCCACATGAGATTTTTGACGGATTTGGAACTTTTTAAAGAATTTATCACTAATTTTTCAGCTAGAAGTGAGTCAGAATCGGGAAATTTCGGCAACCTTTCAAAATTTACATGAAAAATTTGACGAGCTCATGTAGATATATTGTTTTGATGAGAAAATGCACCAGGACAATGAAACTCCACATTAATTTTGACCGTTTCGATGAAAAATACACTGAAAGCGGGAAAAATAACCTTGCGTGATTTTTAATTTAAAAAAATATGCAAATAGAAATTGAAAAACTTCCCTGATTTGTACCATTCTGTTCAAAAATATATGTACCATCAAAATTAGTCAATTTTACAAATGTTTACGGTTATTTAGAGGAAAATTTGGAGAATTTCACAAAATTTGAGGACCTCGTGTGCTCTTGATATGGAAATAACACAAAAAATCGATTTAAAAATACAGAAGATAAAAAAAAATCGTTTTCAATTTTCGATAGAAATTTTTACAAAATAACTCGAATTTTTGCTGGAAAAAAATAATTCTCCCGTTATTTTGAAAGAAATTGGAGTCAAAATAGTAAATTTTCTTGGTTTATGGAAGAAAATTCGTTTAAATCTGAGACTTTACACGTTTTTTTAGTGAATTTCATGTACGTATTGAATTTGTAAGAATTTCGTCGTCAAATCCGAAAGTTCTCGATCTAAAATTAGCAATGCGATATTTCAATTGTTATAAAAACTATAATCACGTGCAATATTTAATTTTATTTGACTTTAGATAGTAGAATTAAGAGAAATTTTCAATTTGTATAAAGAATTTGCTAAAAATTAAAAGATTTCACGTATTTCTGGTGAGAAATACGCCAAATTTTTGATTCGAAAACAGTGAAAATCAGAATTGTAAGTCATTTTTGAAAATGTTCGACAAAAATTACGAAATTTTACACCAATTTCTTCTATTTTCAGTCGAAAAAATACATTAAAATTAAGAAAATGTCACAAGATTTTTGAGTGAAAATCGAAAATTTAATTAGTTTATAGCCAAAAACTGATCAAGAAATGAGGATTTACTTATTTTTCAAGTCAAAAAATACCCGATTAGTAAATTTTCGCTGGAAAATAAACATAATTTTAAAGCGTCAACATCACCTCTCCGTACCGGCCGTATCCCAAATGCCGATGATTACGTAACGACCGTCGATTTCGACGCGCCTGGCGTTATAATCGGCGGCCACCGTACTCCTATATTTGCCGGCCGGGAAATTCCCGAACAAAAAACGTCCGACCAAACTGGTTTTGCCGCCCAATTCTTTACCTAACATGACCACTTTGACGTTAACTTTTTCTTTTTTGCTCGACATGGTAAAAGCGCTGCTTAAAGAAAGATCATATTTGTTGTAAAGACGAAAAAATCAATTTTTCGACAGGGTTTGAAGAAAGTATCAAAAAACGTATATTAATATTTTAGAATAAACCCAAAACAGACATGCACGGCAAGGATTTTCCAGGGGGGAGGGTCCATGGATTTTTTTCCAGGAAGGTAGGGGGTGCGTGAGCAGAAAAAAAAGTTCTGCAAGCCTGTTTTTCATACGAAATATGCACAAAAATCATCAAAAAAGCTGGCATGGAAAAAGTTAAGGGTGGTAATTGACGATTTTTCCGGCCAGAGGAGGTGGCCAGGGTCTCAGGTATGGTGGTTTACCCCCCCCCCCTACCCTGTTATGTGCATGTATGACCCAAAAAGATAAAATACAGCGTTCTTTGACTTGGGAAAACTGTTTTCTTCTGGTGTTTGATTCACATAAGAAAAAGAACTTGTTAGAACTATTTTTGGTTGTACTTTGTCTGATTCACACCCATCTTATAATGTTATGCACAATTGAGCATAATACAAGTTGGACATTGGGAGAGAATCAACGGGACGGGTACTTCACGCCCGCGTACACCTGGCTAAGCATTGCGCCCAACGGGCGTCTCGCTAATATTTTTTAACGGAAAAATTTTTAACTTTTATATTCTAAAACACTGGAAAATGAATCTTTGCAACAAACATTGCGAAATAGAATCTCTAAATTTACAATCTAGAATGATGTTTATAATCTCCATCGTTTATAAATGCAAAAATTCACGATAAAAAGATTTGAAAAATTTAGAGCCAGCGAGAAAAAAAATCAGAGGACTGATAAAAAATCTCAGTTATCGGTAAAATGCTGACTGTCTACGAAGAAAAAAGAGATGAGGTAATCCAATTGATAGGAACTGTTGAGGTAAAGCGTCTATGAGCATATTTAAGCGAGAAAACGAGTTGGGGAAAATGGAGAAGTTTAGAAAGTTGACGTGTTGATCTTTTTCAAAAAATGTGTCAAGGAAAAATGCGGATATTTATTAAATAGGCCTATCAAGATAAAATATTGAACATTACCCCCTAAAACACGAGATAGTTCAAGGTGATGAAAACTATTAACGATTAAATGGTAAGTGAAGGTAGACATGCCTGAAAGCCACGCCAGGGCTTGCTGATAAATAATTGGGAAGACCTCAAAAATTTTTTCCACATTCCGGATTTTTTTCCTCATTATAGTCATACCTTTAAGAGGTCCGACCAGTTGGGGGGGGGGTAACCCCAAAATTTGGAGAGGGGCAAAAAAAATCGCAAATTTTCCAAGAAATGGCACTTTTTTGCCAATTTTCTCCAATTTTTCCAAGTAGTGGAGGCAGCGTTTTTTTTGTGCACGGACCTTTGTGCCAATTGGCACAAGAGGCCAAAAAATTTTTTTTGCTAGAGACATTACTGAAAACTGCGGAAAAGTTTTAGGCCGAAAGTTTGATAAAAAGTTAACGTTTAACGCATTAATTTTTTGTAAAAATCGTGCTCAACCTATTTTTCAGCTAACCATGTCAGTGAGAAAAGAAAAAACTGTGCAACAAAATAGTTCACGGAATCCCAAAAAGAAATGGAATGCTGAGACAGTTTAAATAGCTCTAGAATTGTTCAGGAAGTTCAAATTGATTCAATTTTCGACTACGAACGAATATCTATGTTATGTATATTTAACAACCGTGTAAAGAATCGAGAAAATAAAGTCGAAAATAGTATTAATTTTCGATCGAAACATTGTACCATTATCAACGATATCGATTTTTCTATTTGAATCAATCAACCACAAAAAGTAAGAATTTCAGTTTTAAATCCGAATCTGACTGAATGAAGAGAGAATATTCAGAATTTTTTTCACTCATCAGTCTTGACAGCCTATAGTTTGCTGCAACGATACTAATACACTGTTCGAAAAGAAATCTTTTGCGTTCGGGTCAAACATACGAATAGGAAATATTATATTCATTAATTCGGCGCGAAGCGCCGAAATTTTCCTGCATTTTCAGCCCCTAAAACGTCTAAAAATCAAGGAAATTTAATGTTTGACCAGCTAAAAAATTTGTGCCAATTGGCACAAACGCTCAAAATTTTTTGTGCCATTCCAAATTTTTTTGGGCCAAAAACCATGTTTTGGCACAAAAAAAAACACTGAGTTGAGGGTCGGGTATAGGGCTGGCCAAGTTCGGGATTCCCCATCCCCAACCCCTCCCCCCAATTGCAGGTATGATTATAGCATACCTGTAAACCCTCCGACCAGTTGGGGGGGGGGGTATAAAAAAGTCGAAATTTTTCCCAAAAAAGACCAAAAGGCAAAAAACATACACTTTTTGGCAAATTTTTTTAATTTTTTTCCAACTGGGGGGGGGGGGGTTGGGGGGTAAATGATTTTGGGTACTGGGTTGGCCAAGTTGGGGAGGGGTCCCCCCCCCCCAACCCCCCCACCCAAGTACAGGTATTGGTGTGGATTATAGTGCAAATGTGTAACAAAAACGATGTACCTAAGCAAGCGGAGCGGAAATAGCGTCGCATTTACGGAATTGATAGAACTCCTGACTAATACAGTAAAATCCGAAATTTTACGGCAAATGTCTCTAAAACTACTAGCGTAGCCATCACAAAGATAATTAGTACAACAAAAATTCTGGATGCAAATCATCAAATAGAAACTTGCCAATGACCCTAATATACAAGAAATAACACGGCCAGGAGAGACTGATGAGTTTATGTAGTGATTTAGTTGACCGGCTAACATAAAATCTCAAGAAGCACAGGAAAGTGGCCAAAATCATTTTTTTCGAAATTTTAATTGAGGAATAATAATAGATAATGATACAAAATAAGTAAAAAAATTTTAAATAAATGCGATATAGCATTGCCCGCCCGGCCCGAAAAAAGAAATCACAGAAAAGTGTTTAATATCTCTTCTATTATAGTCTGTTTTTTTATAAAATGCTTCGAAATAAAAAAGTGACACAAATCAGAACTGTCGTCAAAATCATTTACATAGGGCTGTCACTGTAAAATTTTTTGCTCAAAAAATTGTTAAAGGTTATTGCAATACGTTCACAAATTTCCAGTCCTATACGATATATCGTTTATCAGAAAATCGTAAAAATCTACAATACTACTTGCTTTCCACTTTCATTACTTAGAAGCATTTCAAGAAAAACAAACTATAGTTTCACATTTTTTCATCTTCTATTCATTTTACTTGTCTGCTTCTGTCAACGAATCGTAAAAATTTGTGTAATTGTCATGTAAATTCGTGAGAAAATATGCATTTTTACTTATCCTGTAACATTATGCAAATTGCATGCAAATTGTAATTATTCGCCTTATTTTTGTCATCACGTCCATTAGTTTTCTTTTGTTTCCATACGCCATGTCCATCAGTAATCTTCTTTTGTATCCATAAATCTGGGTTCCGAGTTGGAAACCAGATTAATTCTCAAGTAATTTGTTTCGACTCATTTTTGCACTCGCAATGCATGTCTGGCAAGGAATAATAGAAAGGCTGACACATTCCAAAACAAAAAATACTTTCTCTCAAAATTACAAAAGTGGGTTCGACGTTTTGAACCCCTTCCGACAATTGGCAACGCACTAAAACCTCGTCTCAGGTTTACGAACCAAGGAGGGCTGACCATGCCCCAAAAAATTGATGCATGACTCGAAAAACAACAAGAAAGGCAGTTCCTGGTTTTTATGCGACTTGACTGGCTTGTTGGACTTTTCTCAGTTCTTTTTTGCGACTAGCGGACGTTGTTGCTCTTTTGTGGCAAAAGAGTTAGTTATACCCAATATTTATGGGATCTCGGATCTACTCAATCCCTCGCTTCAAACATCGACTTCCCCTATCATCGCTAATTTTTAGCCGTCTTTGTGTCAAACTTTCGACTTTCGAGCCGTTGCCCCCCACTATTTCTTTTCCACCTATCGCCTTATCCATTTGGTTGCAAGTGAATTTTAATAAATAAGAAAAAACCAAAGCCTTTACTTGTTACTGTCTTTACAGTAAGTGCAACAGGGTTTCCAAAAACGTTAAGAAAGGTCATGACACTTCTATAGTGAGAAAATATTTGACGCTGGTCATATGTATAGAGAATTCCTTCATATATTTCTCTATATATGTAAATTTTTACTATGGCCATGATTCAGATATAACAATGGAAAATGTCCTTATCACCGAACTATAGTCCAAAGTATGGTTCATTAAAAGTCTATAGTCGTGACCATAGTTTTTTTGAAGAAAAAAGCATGATAAAACGTGCATCTCATAGTTACGTGTTTAAATCTAAATTACTTATTGCCATCATTCAACTCATCATAATATGATCGAATTTGCATAGTATGCAGTGAGTTCATTGCACTAGTGCCAAATTCTCAAAATTACAACAATTAATTTGGCAATTTTCTACCAAAATATGATGTTCCTACTTCTGAATTGGATTTCAAAAAGAATCTTTTATTCCTAGGACGCGCGTGCATGGATGCTGTCGGAACAACAAGTATACTACACAACATTCACGTTGAAATGATCGATGCAGCGATCCCAACATTTTATATTGGAATCCGAAATACCATACCCACAAATAACATTGATAGGATATCAACTCCTAGTCAAGTAATTAAACAAAAAATGAACAATAGTAGAGACATTTTAACTGATAAAAAATCATTCTGACTGTCAACCTTAACAGAGATGAATTTAAATATTCATATTATTACCACGAAGATACTATAGAATTTTAAAACATGGCAAAAGTTGAAACACGAAGGCTGTAGGGTAATGTGGTTTGACTAATGTAATAGTGGTTCGGTCTATAGCTAATGAAAAACCTTACTAATCGATAGAAAAGAAAAAAGAGTGATGCGGAATTTATTTTAAATCCCAAAAGGACAAGAAAAATAACGAACAAATCTAAGGATTGATAAAATAGTATTCAATAAAGCACGGAAAGTAATCTCTCAAATAAAGTTCGAGTGAAAAACATAAAGAACTACGATATAAAAACATACATACACGATCCATTTATTTCCAAGTGATCGATGTAGCAGGCGGAGTTTCGGCAAACGCAGCCTTACTAGAGATCAGGAAATTAATTTCGATAGTAATGTTTACAAGAACTACAAAAAAAACAAGTAAACACTGGAGCAGAAATAAGTTTACGAAAAATCGCAGAAAAATGACCTGACATAGCCAAACTGAGAAATGATGCATTTCAGTTCAAACCAAAAATTGGAAGAAAAATTTTAAAGACAAAAACTTCTATTGAAAAATTTGAAAATTCATACAAAAATTGAAATATCAGACCCCCGTTTCAGGAAAGTGAAACTTACACTCAAGGCCCATAAAGTTTAAAATTTGCAATTTGGTCAAATGTTCAGGGTTGGAACCCTGTATCATCGAATAGCGTCGATCACAAATTATAATAACGTAAAGAGGGCCATTTGATTAAATAATCGGCAAACGACGATGTAACATTTTGCTAAAATTGAACTCACTCAATCATTCTGATTTGCCGAACGAAGTGCTGCTCAACAGGGCAGCTAGGTCAGAGTCCTGTCAGAGGATAACAATTTATAAATTTTTTCAAATTCGAATTGATAACGGTGAGCATCAATCGATAGATCTCGTCGAGCTCTATCTAAAAATATTAATTTTCTAGCAGAAAAAAAATTCTGAGTGTAAAATATGCAAATTTAGTTTTTTGAAAGAAACTTGACAATTTTATCGACGAAAATTATACCAAATTACAGGTCTGTTAGAGTTCTATCCAAAAATATAAATTATATGGCACAAAAAATTTCTAAACGGAGACTTCAATCTTAATTTCTCGAATATTGTTTGAAAATGGAACCAATTGATAGATCTCGCCGAATTCTATATGGAAAATATAATTTTTATAGAATAATTTTAATTTTTGATCAGAAGACGCGATAATTAAAATCTTGTGAATAGACGGAATAAAAATCCAGAAAAACTCTTTCTCTCGACTAAAAATCACACCTATCGATAGATCTCGTCAAATTCTATTCAAAAATGTCCATTTTATACCTGAAAAATATTTTTCGAGTGAGAAGCAAAAAAATTGATTTTCTTAGAAGCACATTGTAATTATACCAAATTATAGGCCTGCTCGAGTTCTATCCAAAAATATAAATTTTATAGCACCAAAAATTTCTAAACGGAGACTTCAATCTTAATTTCTTGGAACCAATTGATAGATCTCGATGAATTCTATGTGAAAAATATAAATTTTATAGAATAATTTTAATTTTTGATCAGAAGACGCGATAATTAAAATCTTGTGAATAGACGGAATAAAAACCCAGAAAAACTTTTTTCTCTCGACTAAAAATCATACCTATCGATAGATCTCGTCAAATTCTATCCAAAAATGTCATTTTATACCTAAAAAATATTTTTCGAGTGAGAAACAAAAGAATTGGTTTTCTTGGAAGCACATGGTAATAATTCGGCAAACTGATTTTATTCATATGAAATCGCATCAATCGGTAGATACAGTCAAGTTCTGCCAAAAAAAAGTTATTTTATAGCAGAAAAATTCATTTTGAATGGGTAATAGATTAATTGGTCTTTTTTAAAACTTGGAAAAACTTCATTACAAAAAATTGAACATTTAGCAGCAGAAAAACAACATAATATGATGAAAAAAAGTTAAAAATGAGCGAATCTGGTTTCGCCAACTAATCACGGTTGAATGTCGACGTGGGGAAAGTGGGGAATGTCACTTTAATAGTTCATGCTGATCGTGCCCCAACTCCGCCACCGTCCCAACACCCCCACCGTACCAACACCGCCACCGTCCCAACTCCGCCACTTTAGTCTCCCAACACCGCCACTGTCCCAACTCCGCCACTTTCTTGTCCTAACTTTCACAATCTTTCAAAAAGTTTGTTTTTTGTAACAAAGTTTTTTTTGTAACTTAACAACATGACATTGCTAATTCATAGGATGGCAAAAACTGATATTATCATTAAAGCAATAAATACATGGTATATCTATATAATCTTCGTTTGTATAGTCGTACTTAACTATACAAACGATTTCACCGAAATAACCAAAAATAGAACAACGAGCGTGAGACCGGAATTTACTTCATTAGCATATTATCAAAATAACTGTGTGCTTTGCGCATTAAAATACAAATATACGTGTCTGTTTTCATTTCTTGTTGTCAATTGATTCGAATTTGTGTAATCAAATCATGGGTGACTTTGGTCCTATTGAAAATTTTATGAATCAGGAATTAAAGAGTAATTTAGTGATAATTGCGGCGCATGATACATTGACACGGAAAAATTATCACTTATATCTTAAAATATTGTTCATTCATAGATCTGATAAGCACATTTGGTTAAGTTTAACGTGTTACAAAAAATAAACTTTTTGAAAGATTGCGAAAGTTGGGACAAGAAAGTGGCAGAGTTGGGACGGTGGCGGAGTTGGGATGGTGGCGGCGTTGGGACGGTGGCGGTGTTCGGACACGAAAGTGGCGGAGTTGGGACGGTGGCAGTGTTGGGAGGGTACCGTATTTTCTGAGTATGCAGCTTTTCACCATTATATGATGAGTTGCAAGGCTGCAAAAATCTCTAAAGATTCGTGATTTATGTTTTTTTCTAATTCTTGCAGGTACCCAGTCTTCAAATAACTGGAAAGGCATGGTTTTTCAGGAATATAAGTGCCCACTCTATATCAGAGGTGCTCATTGGGTGATTTTTGCCGCAGTGCTGTGGCTGTCCCACTACTCGCCAATGTCGGGTTAGCTGCTATCATCCCGACCAGGGTTCAACAAAAATCGATCTGTTCGTAGCCCATTGCTTGAAGCAAAAGGGGGGCCCGTGTTACGGTCAGCAGTGTTGAAGGGCTCCCTGGGCGGCGCTGGAGCTGTCCCACCAGTGGCCAATGTCAGGGCAGGTGCGACCATACCGACAAGGACTCGACAAAAATGGTCAGAATCGAAACCTGTGGATGGGCTGGAACATCAATCCTACTGGTGGAATGTTGTATGTTGCCATACAACACAATGGAGGACTTGCTCGGCTACCAACCTCCATAAATGATGGAATAGACCCATCTCTTTATTCGCTGTGCCTTATCACCAAGTTGCTAACTGGACTTGGTGAATTCTGACAAGAAGCCTACTGTTGTATGGCAACATACAGCATTCCACGGGTCTGGAACCCGTGGATTGGCTGAATTTTTGTTGAGCCCTTGTCGGGATGGTTACACCTACCCCGACATTGGCCAGTGGTGGGACAGCTTCGGCGCCACCCAGGAAGCCCTTCAACGCTACCATGCCCGCCTACCGAATTTTTCGACCTTGTAAGAATGAAAGGTTGTGTCTGCCTAGGCCAGCCACCAGAAAAATGTTGCTTACACTCGGTTCCTGAGATAACTAGTTAGAGGCGACAACCACTAGACCGAGATGTCCATTCATGTTTTACTTCACAGACTGTAAATGATTGAAACAAAAGCTGTAGGTACCTCCTGTACGCGACATTGACGTCTGATTATTTGATTTCTGTTGCATGGGTATGTTCGTTCTACAGCTCTATCTTTTTCACATTAGGCAAACATTCAAAAGCCTTTTTCACATCTACATTTTATGATACTGATTTGTCGACGTGATCCCATGTTATACAGTTGAAGAGAAAAACTGCTAATATTTTCTGTGAAAACTCTTTGAACTAGTCCGAACAGAATGAAATGTTTGTTTTAGTTTGCAAATATGATTCTATCATTCCAAAAAGATTCTTCATTCATCACTAATTTTCACTTTTGAGAAATATTTTCCAGCGCAAATGGTTTCTGTTACTGTTTTACTGTCAGTTAAACTCTTTAGCTATGTACTGGCTGTTGGCTTTATGGTAAGTAATCTTTTCTAATGTTCTCAGTGAATTTATGTCTTCTCACTTTCTATTAGCACTTGACATGGTAGCATTTTTTAGCTTACCCCTATAAGAAATAATAAAAGTTTGGCCTGAAAAGAGCACTTAAAGTACAGTAGGAGTATGTTCCCGATGTTTAGTTAATGATCCAAAGTTCTGATGCTTGGTAAATCCAAGAAGACAATTCATAGGATATTAAAGTTATGGAGTGAAAACTATGGAAAATAATTCTTCGCAGTGCATATGTATTTAAGTAATACCTGCAAAGATAGCCAATTGAGCAATAACAATTATGTAGAAAAATAGTTGTTCTGGTAAAAATATAAAAGACAATTTAGTGACTATAATGATGAATGGTATGACAAATCAAAATTACAGAATATACACCTGTGGAACACAGGAAAATAAGGATGTTTCCAGCACTTATATACTAAAGTAACAAATGTTAAAATATCTAATTGTGCAATAATAATTATCTTGAAAAAGAATTGTTTATGCTCATTTTTTGAGCTATGAGTCATAAAGTTTGAGCAATAAAAGTTTGAGAAAACTTAGCTACTGAATCAGTCTTTGCCAGTTTCAAAAAAATTAAGCGGATGGGGTTTTTCATTGGGTAGAACATGGTAAGTCCAACGCAAATCAAAACTTAACAATCCTATTATTTCAAAGAGTTGGTTTTCCCATCATTGTAAAGAAATCTAGTGTTTTTGATATCGTGCTAAACTGTCTACTGACGAAAACCTTTGTGCTGAGTCGAAAACTTTTCACTTTTGGTCGTCATTCTTAGAACCTATACAGAGTAAATGAGCTAACGTGCATAGTTTTCACGAATTCATTCAAATGATTCCCCTCGCCACAAGATTTTCTGACGGAGACCTGATCATATGTTTTTGCTGTTGCTAGTCATTCAAATGGCTAAAACTATCATGGTGGCACGAGTCAATCTTGGTATCCCAATAGAACTCGGAGAGCAACCCTGAAGATTATTGTTGAGAAATTCTTATGATTTTGTAAATTATTCACTGCAATCACCAAGTAGTGAAAATCTTAAGTAAGGATGCACATCATGAACAGCAAACTGAACTGCGAGAACGTGGTTAAAAAATTGAAGCTCAAATTTTTCAATCGATGCCTTTGTCTGAAATTTTATCATAGGCATCGCCTCGGTTAAATGACATACTTTTTCTTAAGAGATTTTTTGGTTCACTTTCATGTTTTTAAGCTCACAGTTACTGGTATATCAGCTTTGGATCGCTTGAAGCGTGTTAATAGTGAAATTGATGTCAAACCCCATTCCAGGCCCTGGATGGCACTTCTTGAGGTTGGAAGCAAGCAATGTGGTGCATTCTTGGTCAACCTAGGACAGGCCGCAGGAAACTATTCGGATATTTTGCTCACAGCAGCTCATTGTCTTAAAAGGTAAGTAACAAGCTTTTCAGGCCGATTACAGGATATTAATCGATTACAGGATAGTGCTTCCATTTGATAATTTTCAAGTACAAGAAAGTTGTTGATTTTTGGTGAAATCAAGCCAGATGGTCACCAAAATGGTATGGACAAACAAATAAAATTGGTCTTTTCTAGATGTTCAAGAAAGGATTGTTTATATGGATTTCCGTCCAGTCCTCCTATGTGGATTAGTTTTGGGAGGCACCACAAAAACTGGAAAAAAAGGGACGGACCTTCAGTCCGTGTCTTGAAGTACATATCTCATTATGATAGCAAAGTTGGTCATCATGACATTACGATGTTGAAGTTGGAAAGGCCAGTCGAATTCAACAGCATTGTCCAGCCAATAGCTCTTGCTAACTCCCTGCTACGTGGTGATGAAAATTGTTCCTTCTGCGGCTGGGGAGGATCTAATAGTAATAATTTTTGAAATTTTTTCAGCTTCTGATGCATTCGACTTCATTTGACCTGTTAAGGACCATGCTCAGGATAACACCTAAAAATAAGCATTGATGTTAATAAAAAAGATTTAATTCAAATTTCCGACCTACAAAATTCCAAATACATTCCAACAGTGAGTAACTATAGTTAGAAACAGTCATGTTATGAATATGTTATGAAGCACTATAAAACTTGATCTTTCGACATAATAATTCAAAAATGACCCTTGTCTGCCAAGGGAGCGCGTCTTTTTTCATGGGACAAATGGCCATTTTATGGCCAGTCACGTGTCTGATTATTTCCATGCGAACTAAAATAGCACTCTGCCTCATGAGCATTATGTTCCAAAGTCTGTATTTTTATTCGACATGGCTGGTCTAGCCACTTATAAAATATGAGATAATGCTAATAAAGCATTATGAGTGGAATTCGTAATAAAGCTGATCCAAGCCTAGTGATGATTTTTTTGGAACCAGACTTCTGAATGATTCCTCATATATTATCAATCAATGACATATCAAACAAAATCATTTTTTAAAATTAAAAAAATGCAGATTTTTATGTTCTTGAGCCAACATTGAGCCAGGGAAATTTTTCCTTCAATTTATTGAACACACCATGAAATATAAATAAAAAGGATGCAAGGACTATATTGAAAAGCAATGCGTCAATTTTGCTAGAACCAACAAAATGCCTGGATAAACTTCCTATCAAACTTACACAACATATTGACCTATTTAGATGTTTTTTTAACAGGAAAATCTTTGTCGTTTTTTCAGAACTAGCTTCGGTTGAAATGCTGAAAAACTGAAGATTTATGTGGTTCCTGCAATCATTCACTGAATCGTAATTCAACTTTGTGATCAGATACATCTAGACCTAGTTCATTTTTTCCCATTGAACTTTTCATGTATATTTTCACCTAATGAGCTCATAGAAACTTCAGTGCATCCATATGTTGTAAAGATTAAGAAGGAAACAAAAGTCTTTTCAAATCCTGACATTGTAGCAATACAATTGAAAGTGTCAGAAAATTCTTACTGCTGACAGTTTTCATCTTTCCAGTCAAGTTTTTCTGGCAATACCAAGAACATATATATTAGTTTTGCAGCATTGAAAACTGTTTCCTACGATCGTGTGGAATACAATTATACCAGTGGAAATTATCAAACCAAAGATTATACAATTCCCGTAAGTTGAGAAGTATAAAACTGCTTCATTATTTGATTGCTTTTTTCTTAGGGGGATTCTGGCAGTCCACTGATTTGTGAAGATCGAGGCAGCTACGTTGCTCATGGCCTGCTCAGCTCAGCTATTAATCAAACTTCATTCTTCATAGACATTGTGTCACACTTGCCATGGATATTTGCATCATATAAGGAAATTAATGATCCACATTTCTACAATCCACAGCTCAGAGAGTTTCAGAGATCAATGATTGGACCAGAATTTTCATAGAGCAACTATTGCTACATTACTTCACAGTGTTATTTGAACTTGTCCCAGATGGATACTACAGAGATCTAAAAATTGGCATGTTGGATCATGCTAGTTTTCTGGACAGATCGTTCCACAGGAACTTTTACATCGTTTATAACATGTTTTACATGCATGACATTGCTGGCTATGCTAAGGTAGATGATGCTCATCTATGTGCAGTTTTGTGCTTCAATGGTAACTTCACAGGGCCTTGTAGCTTTGTGCCTTCAGTGAAGAGATGTTATGTATCAAACTCACATTCCACGCATGATAGTATCAGCATGCCGCATGGGCAATCTATTTTGATTCGAATTCCACGGAAAGAGAAGGGTGAGTTACTTTGTTTTAAAGTTATCTCTTATAAACGAATCTGTTTTTAGGTGCAGCAGCCCGTGGTCTGAATGTGAAGCCAAAGAGGGTGCCATCAATTTTGGGGAAGATGATCAATTTCAGTCAACCACCATTATGGAGCATCAGTATAAGAAAGATAAAGACTGCATCAATGTTTCACTGCACTGGACAAATGATGTTTGATGATAATGTGTCATGGATAGTGGCTTCGAGCACATGTCTGAGCAGATTGGCATCAGTGTAGGCATCTTTACGATTGTGATCTCAAGTAGCATTCAATTCTCAAATGTCAACTCAAAACTTTCTGGTTAACTGTTCATTGTGTTATTAGGGGATTAATTTGGTCAGAATAAGTGAATGAAAAACGTAGTTTTTACCATATTGAGTAATATGAATGTGTGGCCCATTGATACCAGAGTACATGAAGATGACAAATAAGTTTTGATTGTTGGTAGTCCAGGAACAGTGTTTAAAGAGATAGGCTAACACCCTTACAGTCAGTACAGCAATTTCATTAAATATCGCAAGGATCCTTGTATTGAATAACACTTCGACGTCACAAAAGTTACGAAGTTATGATATTGTACAGTGCATCAAATTCCTGTTTGGTTTCAAAACTGAAACTCTTCGCCATCTGGATAGAGAAGTGACTGAAATTTTCTCTAAAACAGCAGGATTTTCGTAAAAGTGATTTGAGCACTCTTAAAAAAATGTTCTGCTGAACCATCATCAACCTGGTTCCAAAATACCGTAAAGAATTCGGAATTGAATATCATATATTTTATTTGCAACACTGTCATTGTCAGGCTGTCATTCTTTCTCTTTAGCATATATGCTTGCCATCAGATTCAAAATTGCTAGAAAATTTTCCAATTTTTTTCAAGGAGTCATTATTAGCACTGAGATTCTTGATGAATGATAAAGTTGATAATTTTACAATAGTTTTCAACACTAATGTCGTACTAAAAGTCCTCAAATTAACTCCATAGCATAGCAACGAGCTTTCTATGAATGGAAAATTTTTTAAGTAGGCAATTTGGAGAATTTCTCAAACACAAGGGTGCAGTTAAAATTCAACATGATAAAGACTGGTGTTTCTTTCACTGAATAATCTACCGAAAAGAATTAAAGAACACTTTTTCAAATTTGTAGTTTTTATTAAGTTTAAATCAGAATAGTTTACTAGCTTTAATGGTGTATGGTCGTGGGGATGATTTTGATCTGACTTAAAATTTTGATCTAACTCGATCCTTGCCCAAGATGCTGATGTATGATGCATAATTGGAAGCTTATATTTTAAAGCCTAATGCAATGATGCCTTTTTTCTTCAGGAAAGATGGAATGACCACTCATGTGCAGGTCAGCATTGTGAAAAATGGAAGCATCTTCGAATCTAATGGAGTGTTCACCATGAATAGTTCTGCACCAGTCACCCAAATATATGATGCCTCTGTTGTCTCCACTCACACCGACTATCACACGAACAATACTGACTATGAATTTTGTGAAGGCACCAATGGAAGTAGTCGAGTAAGTTTCGAAGTACCAAGAACCAATTCAACAATGACAGAGTACCCTCAACTAATCAAATATGACCCTAACACTGGCAGTTTTATATCCGAGCCATACAGCTTACCATGGTTGGTGGATATAGGTCAGAACAATTATAATTCAAGATGCGTGGGCGTACTGTTGAATGAGTCCGCTTTGACCGGAGCTGGTCGCAAGGACAGAACGCGATTCGTCTTGACCTCAAGGCGCTGTATTCGAGAAAAGTAAGCCCCTGTAACGTTGTAATTGAAGAGTGAATGAAAACGACTATGGCTCCATAGATAGATTGACTGAACAGTCATGAGTGCATAAATGATAGTAGATGACAGTCATGTTTTCGGCACTGGAATATTCTGAACTTGTTGTGATCTCTATAAAATGAACGGGTGCGTTGTGAAGAAATTTTCAACACTGTTACATTGCATGAAATCTATCCCAACATACAAAGACCTTTTCCAGTTTGCTAAAGTACACAAATGAAATAAATTTTTACTAAACTGCAATTTAAATTGGCCTCGCTTTGTCATCTATGATTTTTCTCACATGCCCCTTGCATCCTCTATTATGTTATGCTTCAAGAGAATAGGATTATCTACAAAGTGATGAGTCTTGCGAAAGAAATTCTCAATTTGAATCTGCTCAATTTTATGTGCAGAACAAAGTGTCACAATCATCATGCTTACACTCGTTTTTCCTTGTGGGCGCCGAGCTTACAGAAGCCTTAAGAGGAAAATAACGAGGCAATCACACAAAGATAAAAGTATGATGTAGAGATGGAGTATCCCAGTGGTCTTACATGTCCTGCTTTGACTGAAGGAGACAAACAAACAACAAAAAACAAAACAAAAACAAAAAATAATAGATTTTTTGGATAGCAGTTTCTTATAGAAAATCTACAAGATTTCCTATTTCCGACATAATTCATCCTGAAACTGAAGTCATATCGAGATTCAATCTGTCATCAGTATATTTTCAACAATTGCTAATTTTGACGGATTAAAATACGATTATATTAAATACTGTTCTGATCACAGATTGACCATTTTTTCGTCAGCTTTAGTTTAAGCTTTTTTGCCATTAACTCGAAAGATGATAACCTTTGCACCAGAAATGATCAGTATTTGATTTTAAAATATTGATGATTGGATTACTATGCTGCATAAAAGTAAATGTGTGGAGAAAAAAATACACGATGAAGGAAATGAACTTCTGGCCTTCCAAGTGAAACATCACCTTACAGAACATTACTAAGTTTTTCGTTTTTCAGTACTTATGCTGGCAAAACTTACATTCGAGCTGGCGTTTATTACAGACGTGTGAACAGCCAATTTTCCCAGAGCCAGGAAGTTGTTTCTCTCCACGAGCACCCTGATTTCGAGGGTGATTGGAATATCACGACCAATCTAGAAGAACTGTTCACCAGGCATCCTGACTTGGAGCAAGATTGGAAAATGTGGATGTATGAAAACCAAACAAACCAGAATCCACTGTATAACTGGATAATGAATGCTGAAGGACCACAAATTCTAGAGTTAGCTGATGACATATTCTTCAATGCTCATATCAAACCATTGTCATTGGTGACTGATCAGCCGGTTTTATTTGATGACACGGGACTTTTCACAGTCAACTGGGATCAGGGTATGTTATTGTATGTGCAGCATTTTCTAAGAAGCAACTGTTTTATTTTGTGAAAGACTTCTAGATTAGAGAAAGAAAAAAGAAAGCATTGTCTATATGGTCAAGTCCTATTTTATGGCTAGATTTTTACATGCAAAATATTGTTGATAAATTTTTAGGGGTAACACAAAAATTTCAGCTAAACACGTGGATTCACTGAGACGTGAAATGAATCCTCCTGCCATCAAACAAAACTTGTAAAATATACGAGTACAACTGTTGTATCATGGTTTTTCAGTCTTGTATAACAATAAACCACAGTACATCACGCCACTCTCCACAAACTTGACGAATAAGGTCAACATTCGAAAGAATATAAAAACCAATCGCCTTTTTTATTATGGCCATGGTTTGGATGAATCGGTGAGTATATAGTAGTATACCATCTAAGCAGCCCATTCATCTCTTGGTCAATCATAAATTGCATATTTTGAATTATTTGTGGGAACAAAGTTGTTTTTTGTACCTATAATTTTACTGAAGAATTTTAAAAGTTGGAAACTTGCATGTGTGGAAGATGCGAAAGTTCCCAAACTTTCAACCAAATCGGAGACTGACGCAAAAAATTCTTGCCCAAGATGCTTTAAGTGAACAGGAGTTAGTCCTTATCTCAACTTCCAACGAAAGACTCGTTGATTCTTCCTTAGTAAAATTTTTTTGATTAATGTAGTATTTTCTGTAGTCCAGCAATAAAGTCAAGTTTTTGCAAATGAGCCTCAGAAAGGGGACAGATACCATGCAAATTGAACCACCTGCACTGTTGGTGAACTAATTTCTCAGGAGGAAAGTTCTCCGACTGCAAGACTGAACTTTCATGAGTCATAGTACTATTTGTGTAGCAGAAGTCATCTTATCAATTTGGTTGATACCATGTTCGCCAATGGAATGCCACTAGTGAGAAATAGGCTAGGGAGACCTCAGCTTATGTACTCGTTCTCTCGATTACACCAAAATCTCTGAAAAATGTATCATGTCACTTTTTCATGAAACAATGATGATAATATCTTGAGGCCATGCATACTTTCGAATTTGGCTTTAGGTTGGTCGAATGATAACTCTAAACACGAGTACACTGCACAATTTTTGCTATGACTCATCAAACACTGAGATTTAAAAAAAGACTAAGTTGTCTGATGGTGCATGATCATCACTTTAATATAGTTTTTTGCGGGATCTTTTTCAATTTGTGACATATTTAGGAATGAATAAATCATGAAGGAGTTTTATGTTACATCAGGTTCTTGATAAATTTATAAATTGGAATCTTAATTATTTTCAGTATTCTGATGGAGCGCCTCTAATTTATTGTGACATTCAAAAGATGGAAAATGAATGCCAGCTGTTGGGAATTCGACAATATTCAAGTTATTTAAAGTCGAATGGTGAAGAAGACCATTTAAGCATCAGTCCGTACGTTGAGTGGATTAGAGAGACAATAGCAAATGTGATACAAATGAAAATTTTAACGAGTTCTGTTGTTTGATTATAAAATTTTTTGGTTATTGAATAAATGATATTGATTGAATAAAATTATCCCATTGTCATATTCCCGAATCCATGTGACCCACACTCCAGAAATTTTATTCTTGGTGTGATGCTGCAATGGAGCCTGAGCAATGCCTTCCTGAGAATGATTTGATTTTCTATATAGTAGTATAGAGGTGATAATCAGGTTCAGACGGTAGGCACATTACATGGTTGAGCATACACAGAAAAATCCAATCCAAAAAGATCTTGCAGGTAAAAAACGAAAGTTTAAGAACGCAGAGTTCAAGATGAATCTCAGTGGAAAAAAGATCAAGAACAAACATATGAAAGTTCAAGTGCAAACATGAGGAAAAATTCAGGAACAAACATAAAAAAGTTTAACAACACAAAAAGCAGTATTGTAGGGCCTCCTTCCCCCTGGGATGTTATCAGTCATGTATAATTATTGTTGTTGTCTTGAAGGCGTAGTCCTGCCTGGGTTTGCCTCAACCGGATGGCCTCGTGACAAACGATGACAACACTCTGATGTCACGATTGACCCACTGGGTTGGATTTTTCTTATGTTTGTTCTTGAACTTCCTTCTTTCTGCTATTGTTCTTGAACTTTCATTTTTACCTGTGAGATTCTTCCTGCGTGAATTTTTCTGTCTATGCTTAACGAGTAATCTACCTGCCACTTGCCCAGTCATAAGAATGTGCGTAAGATGCATCTGCATCAGGGATCCACGTCCAAAGGGGCTCCTGGGGTTTAGGCCTAGCTGTAAGTTTTACCAAGCACTGCTTTGGTTCAGTTCAAGCCTTGTTATTTGAGTGAATTGCTATTTACATCAAATTCCATCATGTACACAATGATCTCACATGATGAGCCGTTGTGATTCGAGTATTTCCATAAATTATTCTACATTGATAGATGAGTCCACATCACCCTAGATTAAAGAAGTTAAACTCAAATAATCAGTTGTAATTTTGTCATAATAAGAAACAGTAGCATAAAGTAATATTACTCACTGAGACACTGAGTTTAGTGGCTACTGATTCTTTTTTGCCTGGTCATTTGTTGTCTTTGTATGACCTCATCATGTCCGAATTTTTCGAAATGGAGCTTAAAAAAGAAAGTTATTATTTTGAAGGTTATGCACACAATCGGGAAGCAGATTTTATGATTAAGACATAATGGACATGGGAAAAACGAAATATTTGCAAGGCTAGTACTTTCGCAGATATTAATTCAATCATATTGCGGCTGTTATTGTCAAAGGTGAAAATTCTCATACTCCATATGCTACTTTTACGGAAATTATTACGGCTGTCAGCAGTATTCATGAACAAGCTGAAAGTACTCATAAATCGACACAAATTACCGTAAATAATTCATTTAATCAAGTTTCATTAGTGACATCTGTCAATTTTTCACATATCTATTGTTGAAAGTGAATAATTCAGCAAAAACGTCAAGGAGAAGCACCAACTCAACGGAAAGACTCGAGTGATTTAGACCATCCCAATGAATTCAATCAACTGAGAGTGACGAGAAGTTTTTCCTCTTTGATTCAGGGGCTGGAATTGCCCATATACATATATTTTCGGTGCATCAAAATTTACGATAATTGCAACAATCCACTAATTTATATGCTGATGGAACATTCCAAGTAACTCCCGAATTTTTTTTTCAACTTTACACTTTACACACTTAAATGGAAGGTCAAAGTGCTTCTGATTTGTGAACGCTTGCTCAACAAGCAGGAGGCAAAATATATCCGATTTTTAATGATATAAATCTTTTTTTCCATATTTGCAACTAAATGCAGTTGTTTGTGATTTCGAGAATGCTTGTGAATCTACTTTTCCAAATACTGATACACATGGATGCTTACTTCATTTTTGTCACAAAAATTTTTGGTGGAAAGTCCCAGCAGCTAGCCTTCAACAGCATTATGCTAATAATGTGGAATTTGCATGGAAACAATGCTTCCTGCTTTGTCTTTCATTCCTATTGATCAAGTTCAAGCATACTTTTGCTAATAACTTTCTATTAGAAAAATAAGAGGATAAATGCAATGAAACAATGAATATATCAATAGCCTTCAGGGAGAATGGATACCCTTAAACCACAATCAGGAAGGCTAGGAAACCAACCAGAGCCAAGAAGGAAGAAACTAAATATAAATGCACAATTAAGGTTCCTTACAGTGCACACCTTACTCAGAAGGTTGAACAGGTATACAAGAGATATAAAGTTAGATTGGTGGCTACCAGCAAAGATACAATCCAAACATGCACCAGCATGGTGGCCCCTACCAGGGAGAAAGAAGAAAACCAGGATGGAGTGTACAGCATACCAATGGAACCATGCCAGAAGGTCTACGTTGAGGAAACAGGATGAATGCTGAAAATAACAACATCCAAGCATAAAAATGCCCTGAAGAATCACAAGGAAGAAAGAAGCGGGGTAGCTGAACATTGTCAAAAATGTGGATGTGCTCCAGCCTTTGAGAACACAAAGATATTGGCTAAGGAAAGCAACAACTTCAAGAGAAAAATCAGAGAGACAATGGAAATTGAAGCAGCAGGCCCTAGCAATGTAGGCATCAAAAGCATAGAAATTAGTCATATATGGAACAAAAGTTTCATCACATAGGCTATAAGGAGGGCAAATCACCACCCTACCCACCTGCATATATAGAAAATCTAGCCATATGAAAAATGGCCCAGATTGCCTAGTAGATAGGGCTTTTGACTCACAAACTCAAAGCTCACAGTTCAAATCCCATGCCAGTCAAAATTTAGTAAAGTTGTAGAAAGCCTGAGGGAGGTAGTAGGGTTACTGCTGAAATGTTGCTTATCCATATTATTCTTGTATTGTTGTGTTATATTGTGTGTTATAATAAAGTGTTTCACCATTTTTATGCGGTTGTACAAACCAAAAAGCAAACAGCAAAAATGAGCTATGATAAAAAGCCTATCAATTTTCTATGTGGCATTGCATATAATTTACCATAAATAATTTTATTTTTTTTCAGAATTTTAATTTTATTGATGCAAATGTATGTAAATCAACACTAGAGTTATTTAATAAAATTTTATAGGCTAACTAAGAATTTATCACCCAATTAATTGTCCATTCTACAAAATGTCACCTCTGCCAATTGATGCCCCACTAATTGTCTTCCTACCAGTTTACCATAGAAACTAATGGTTAACCTTACAGAAAATGTCACCATAGAAAATTGCATAGGGGAAAAATAGCAAAACTGGTGACGGCTCCTAGAATGTTTGAGAGTTATGTTATTCTACAAACCAAGAAGGGGAGAAAAACTCGATGGAAACAAATTTTTTCACTAGGATTTATCTTTATTTAAAAGAACGGTTGCTGTTTTTAGTGCTTTTGCCATTTATATCTGACATATGAGATCCATATATGTGTTGTATTTTGAAAATAAGTCGGGGCTTTGAGTCTCAGGCAGGAGTGGGATCCCAGGGTTCGTCCTTAATGTATGTATTTCCCACGCCCATGCTTACCTGATTAACTTAACCAATAGTACTTAAACCCGACACTGATTACCCTACCAATTAAGGAAAGGTACTTCCTTAATTGTCTCCCGAGTTAAAATAAACACAAGAAAGGAAACCTGTCTTCAATTTTTACCTTACGCAATAAACTCACTTACTTACAAAACACGGCTGGGCGAGAGTATAAAGAATTCACTCCCACACACTAGGGACAAAACAAATAAAGAGATGGGCGTGCGGGGAGGCAACGAGTATGTTACAAAAACAATGTTAAACGTACGTTATGAAAACAATATTAAAAGGCACACCATGAGAGAGAGCCAGTGCACACATACCGACGTGTGCTACAGTAAGACGACTGTTGATGGTCAGCGTCGCTCACTCCACTTGGTACTTGCGGGCCTCATGCGCAGTTTGACAAAAATGACGAAATCGGTGGAAACACACTACAACATATGGTGCCAGTGGTGTACTCTAATTGACTACTTTGGAAATTTTGTCTTACCCATATATTTTTTTCTATTGCAGCAGAAGTGTTCAACATTGTGAACAAAGTCCATCTGGCGTCCATAATTTGGCAGATGATAATACCCTTGGCAAAACAGGGCTTAAAACACGGTAGAGGCATCCTGTACCCTCATGGTAGAAATGTTGTAATGCCAAATCTAACACTCTCATGTCCATTTCATGAAACACCCACAGGTACAAAACCGCCTGCTGTGTTGCACCTGGATCTCTTCAACAGTTTACTGTAGAACACAATTTGGTGAATCAATGGGTGAAAAATTATTATTCTCGTCTTCGTTTTATTATTGTTTTCGCCTGCACTTTAGTCGCCTCATCTGTATTATGAAAAAACGTTATAATTTGGAAGGGGTGATTCGAGGAAATAGGTGTTGTAGATAAATATTTTGTAAAAATTACAGGCAGGCTTTTCTTCGGTGAGAAGGCTTTCCTTTCTTGACTTCTCACCCCTCAGTGATGGTCATTCTGGTTTGCATGACAGACGTAGGGAAGCACTGGGGTTAAAATCGAATCCTGGCTATCTCTTCTACCCAACAATTCCTCGTACTGATTTTACGTTCTTTCTCCAACTCCATGGATTAAGAAAAAACATTTCAGTCTGAGATGTTCTTTTATTTTTTGAATATAACATGAAAATATTCATGTAATTCATGGAGTGCCTTTACCCACTTTTGGATTACATGTGCATTTCTGACATTGACCTGACCGCACTTTTTTGAATGCTAATGTCCAAAGTCGCACAAGTGGACTGGGTCCTCTCAGAGGATCAACAGTCCACCTTAATAATAGAGATTCTATCGTTTGTGCTGCCTGGTTTCCAGTATGTTTTTCTGAAAACTGTTAACTGATTAATTTTTACACACTTTTTTCTTTTGACCAGTTTCTCTTGATATGTATATATTCTGATGGGAAATTATTGAAAAATTTTCGTTAAAATAGGGTGAAATGCAAAAAAACAAAAACAAAAACCCTATGCCTACACAATTTCTCAAATGCATGTCATTTAGACTGTAAACAAAAGGAAATCTGGAGTTTTGGTGGGGCTTTACAGTTATTTTCTAGTCTCTTAATCATCGCCAATACATTGTTTATAATTATAGTTACTGAAAAATAGTATTTTTGTTGAAGGATTTTATCGCTAAATAAGATTTTTTACAACTAACATTAGCAAAACTTTTATATGATGAGTGCTCGATTTTTAATCCACATGTATAAACCTTTAAAATGTCAACTTTTAACTATGAGCTTTCAATTATACATGAACGGCCGTTTTGAGTCTGTAAAAACAATATTTCAATTTTTCACAAATATTAAGCATTTCAAATTTGTCCTTAGCACGTGCATCTACTAGCATCGTACATATATGGATACAGATTTGCTTCAAATGATCTCGATTATGATCTGTAAATTTGATATGTCCGTCTAATATCATTGAAGAAGAACGAAAAGAGGTACAAAAAGTTGCAGCACATGTAAAAAACATGACATTTTTTATTTATCACCTGAAAAACACGTAGCCGAAAAATAGTTACAAGCGAAAACAGAATCATTAAATTATGTAATTCAGTTACACAACAAAAATTGTTGTCTTTAAAACACGCATTGAATTGGACAGCACAACAAATTTCAAATTTGAGAAACGTCTTGTCTAAGATGAAAAAAAGTACAGGTTCAGGGAAAAATTTAACTGCAATCGAAAATTTAGATTAAGAGACTGTCTTATCATGGGCGTAATGCTGGGCAGATGATTAAAGCAAATAAAAATTTAATTAAGTAATGTATCATACAGTAAATAGGTTTCTGACCATAAATTAATTTCAAATGTATCCACATACTTATTTTTCAAGGGCATTCACAGTCCTAGCCCAGTAGGCCCAGATCGACCCACTGATATTTTTTTTGTCTGGCCCAAGCCAGCCTTGCCGGAGCGGCTCATGGGCCGAGATGGGCTGGCTCAGGCTGGGCCATGAGTCGCCCACACCGGTTCTGCAGCGAAGACCTGCTGCAATAAAATCGACGGAGGATGAGAAAATCACTCATAAATGCAATAGTTGGCAACAAATTACAGTGAAACGAAAATATGGGAGCCTGATGATGCACTACAATAAATGACAAAAACAAAAAATTCGATTGTGCAACGTACCTGCTAGAGCAGTGCTGTAAATATATAGCACACTGTATGTGATAGTAATTATTAAATATTATTTCATTTCCTATTTTATCGTCTCAAGGGTGTCTGGGATTCACACCCAAACATTCCTATAAAATTACATGAAGTACTTTATTTTGATCCATTCACACCCCCGTAGCCCAATTAAGATGCCCCAATTAATTTGCACAAATGGCAGCTGGTCCCCTAAAACCTACACTAAACTACACATTCCACGGCTACCATAATCCCCCGTAAAAATCGAAAACAACACCTGCACACACAGTAAATAAAGTAAAAGCCCCACCAGACACAGAAGCACAGAGGTGTGGCTAAGCCCACCGTAGGAAGCAAGCAATACAGGAAAAGCATACCATACTAGAAAAGCGTTAAAGGGCGTGACTAAGTAAGCATGAAAAGCAAAGCAGTAAGTGACGATTGGGGGAAGAAGATGGACAGAAGCACGACCTCCCACGACGCCCAGGGAGTGGCTAAAAACGCCGTATAAAAAGAGAAGCAAAGCATGATTTTATTATTATTGGTAATTATTGGATTGGTCGTTTTTTCCAAACCGCGCTCGTCTCGTTTTATATTTGCAAGTGGCCATTTTTACAAAAGCATTTAAACCGAGGCCTGTTCGTTTCTTTCGTATTGTTGTCGACGTCTCAAAGCAGCCGTCGATTAGTATCATATCGCTCTGTATTGTTGAATCGCCCATCTCCCCCACGCCCCATTTCGTTGCCGTAACGTTCATTTGGTTAAAGTAAAGTGCTTCACACAAAATCTGGTCGTTACAATTGTTTGCCAACTGGGTTTTGTGTGTGTGTGTGTACAATCAAATGTCCATTCCAATCCGCCGCATCGAAATCAGTGAAAAGCTGTTCCATCTGATTGCTTTTTGAAGAAGGAAACATTTAACTTGTTCCTTGCTCAAACGTTAACCTGCTTTATGGCATGATCAGGCCTCTTAAATGGGTCAAATTGACCACTTTACCTAGTTTGGCACAGATCTGCTGCTAGGCCATTCATGGATCTTGTGCATATACTAATTTTCCATGGTGGTTAATAATTGGATGTTTGCTTGACAATTTTATCGACTGAAACTTGACAATTTTATCGACTGAAAATTATACCAAATTATAGGTCTGCTCGAGTTCTACCCAAAAATACAAATTTTATAGCACAAAAAATTTCTAAACGGAGACTTCAATCTTAATTTCTCGAATATTGATTGAAAATGGAACCTATTGATAGATCTCGATACAAATTTTATAGAAGAATTTAATTTTTGATTAGAAGACGCGATAATTAAAATCTTGTGAATAGATGGAATAAAAACCCAGTAAAACTTTTTTCTGCCGACTAAGAATCACATCCACCGATAGATCTCGTCAAATTCTATTCAAAAATGTCAATTTTTTGCTGAAAAATATTTTTCGAGTGAGAAGCAAGCAAATTGATTTTTTAGGAAGCACATGGTATTGATTCAGAAAACTGATTTCATCCATAATATGAAATCTCATCAATCGGTAGATATAGTCAAGTTCTGCCAAAAAAAGTTATTTTATAGCAGAAAAATTAATTTTCAATGGATAATAGATTGATTATTCTTTTTGAAATCTGGGACAAATTTTATTACAAAAAAATAAAGATTTAGCAGCAGAAAAACAACACTATGTGATGAAAAAAAGTTAAAACTGAGCGTCTTTTGTTTCGCCAACTAATCACGGTGGAATGTCGGCGTGGGAAAAGTGGGGAATGTCACTTTAATAGTTCTTGCTTATGCCTTCGTGACCCCTTCAATTTCGTTTATCGAATTTTCTGAGTATGCAGCTTTTCACCATTATATGATGAGTTGCAAGGCTGCGAAAATCTCTAAAGATTCGTGATTTATATTTTTTTCTAATTCGTGCAGGTACCCAGTCTTCAAATAACTGGAAAGGCATGATTTTTCAGGAACATAAGTGCCCACTCTATATCAGAGGTGCTCATTGGACGATTTTTGCTGTAGTGCTGTAGCTGTCTCACCACTCGCCAATGTCGGTTTAGCTGCAACCATCCCGACCAGGGTTCAACAAAAATCGACCAGTTCGTAGCATATCACTTGGAGCAAAAGGGAGGCCCGTGGTACGGTCAGCAGTTTCGAGGAGCTTCCTGGGCGGTGCTGGGGCTGTCCCAGTACTTGCCAATGTCAGGGTAGGTGCGACCGTACCGACCAAGACTAAACAAAAATGGTCAGAATCGGAACCTGTGGATGGGCTAGAACATCAGTGCTACTGATGGAATATTGTATGTTGTCATACAACAGAATGGAAGACTTGTTCAGCTACCTAGCTCCATAAATGATGGATTAGTGTAACCTTGTTATTCGCTGTGCCTTATCATCAAATCGCTAACTGGGCTGAGTGAACTCTGACGAGAAGCCTACCATGCCCGCCTACATTTTTTTGACCTTGTAAGGATGAAAGGCTGTGTCTGCCTAGGTCAGCCACCAGAAAAATGTTGCTTACACTCGGTTCTTGAGATAATTAGTTAGAGGCGACAACCACTAGACCGAGATGTCCATTCATGTTTTACTTCACAGACTGTAAATGATTGAAACAAAAGCTGTAGGTACCTCCTGTACGCGACATTGACGTCTGATTATTTGATTTCTGCTGCATGGGTATGTTCGTTCTACAGCTCTATCTTTTTCACATTAGGCAAAACATTCAAAAGCCTTTTTCACATCTACATTTTATGATACTGATTTGTCGACGTGATCCCATGTTATACAGTTGAAGAGAAAAACTGCTAATATTTTCTGTGAAAACTCTTTGAACTAGTCCGAACAGAATGAAATGTTTGTTTTAGTTTGCAAATATGATTCTATCATTCCAAAAAGATTCTTCATTCATCACTAATTTTCACTTTTGAGAAATATTTTCCAGCGCAAATGGTTTCTGTTACTGTTTTACTGTCAGTTAAACTCTTTAGCTATGTATTGGCTGTTGGCTTTATGGTAAGTAATCTTTTCTAATGTTCTCAGTGAATTTATGTCTTCTCACTTTCTATTAGCACTTGACATGGTAGCATTTTTAGCTTACCCCTATAAGAAATAATAAAAGTTTGGCCTGAAAAGAGTACTTAAAGTACAGTAGGAGTATGTTCCCGATGTTTAGTTAATGATCCTAAGTTCTGATGCTTTGTAAATCCAAGAAGACAATTCATAGGATATTAAAGTTATGGAGTGAAAACTATGGAAAATAATTCTTCGCAGTGCATATGTATTTAAGTAATACCTGCAAAGATAGCCAATTGAGCAATAACAATTATGTAGAAAAATAGTTGTTCTGGTAAAAATATAAAAGACAATTTAGTGACTATAATGATGAATGGTATGACAAATCAAAATTACAGAATATACACCTGTGGAACACAGGAAAATAAGGATGTTTCCAGTACTTATATACTAAAGTAACAAATGTTAAAATATCTAATTGTGCAATAATAATTATCTTGAAAAAGAATTGTTTATGCTCATTTTTTGAGCTATGAGTCATAAAGTTTGAGCAATAAAAGTTTGAGAAAACTTAGCTACTGAATCAGTCTTTGCCAGTTTCAAAAAAATTAAGCAGATGGGGTTTTTCATTGGGTAGAACATGGTAAGTCCAACGCAAATCAAAACTTAACAATCCTATTATTTCAAAGAGTTGGTTTTCCCATCATTGTAAAGAAATCTAGTGTTTTTGATATCGTGCTAAATTGTCCACTGACGAAAACCTTTGTGCTGAGTCGAAAACTTTTCACTTTTGGTCGTCATTCTTAGAACCTATACAGAGTAAATGAGCTAACGTGCATAGTTTTCACGAATTCATTCAAATGATTCCCCTCGCCACAAGATTTTCTGACGGAGACCTGATCATATGTTTTTGCTGTTGCTAGTCATTCAAATGGCTAAAACTATCATGGTGGCACGAGTCAATCTTGGTATCCCAATAGAACTCGGAGAGCAACCCTGAAGATTATTGTTGAGAAATTCTTATGATTTTGTAAATTATTCACTGCAATCACCAAGTAGTGAAAATCTTAAGTAAGGATGCACATCATGAACAGCAAACTGAACTGCGAGAACGTGGTTAAAAAATTGAAGCTCAAATTTTTCAATCGATGCCTTTGTCTGAAATTTTATCATAGGCATCGCCTCGGTTAAATGACATACTTTTTCTTAAGAGATTTTTTGGTTCACTTTCATGTTTTTAAGCTCACAGTTACTGGTATATCAGCTTTGGATCGCTTGAAGCGTGTTAATAGTGAAATTGATGTCAAACCCCATTCCAGGCCCTGGATGGCACTTCTTGAGGTTGGAAGCAAGCAATGTGGTGCATTCTTGGTCAACCTAGGACAGGCCGCAGGAAACTATTCGGATATTTTGCTCACAGCAGCTCATTGTCTTAAAAGGTAAGTAACAAGCTTTTCAGGCCGATTACAGGATATTAATCGATTACAGGATAGTGCTTCCATTTGATAATTTTCAAGTACAAGAAAGTTGTTGATTTTTGGTGAAATCAAGCCAGATGGTCACCAAAATGGTATGGACAAACAAATAAAATTGGTCTTTTCTAGATGTTCAAGAAAGGATTGTTTATATGGATTTCCGTCCAGTCCTCCTATGTGGATTAGTTTTGGGAGGCACCACAAAAACTGGAAAAAAAGGGACGGACCTTCAGTCCGTGTCTTGAAGTACATATCTCATTATGATAGCAAAGTTGGTCATCATGACATTACGATGTTGAAGTTGGAAAGGCCAGTCGAATTCAACAGCATTGTCCAGCCAATAGCTCTTGCTAACTCCCTGCTACGTGGTGATGAAAATTGTTCCTTCTGCGGCTGGGGAGGATCTAATAGTAATAATTTTTGAAATTTTTTCAGCTTCTGATGCATTCGACTTCATTTGACCTGTTAAGGACCATGCTCAGGATAACACCTAAAAATAAGCATTGATGTTAATAAAAAAGATTTAATTCAAATTTCCGACCTACAAAATTCCAAATACATTCCAACAGTGAGTAACTATAGTTAGAAACAGTCATGTTATGAATATGTTATGAAGCACTATAAAACTTGATCTTTCGACATAATAATTCAAAAATGACCCTTGTCTGCCAAGGGAGCGCGTCTTTTTTCATGGGACAAATGGCCATTTTATGGCCAGTCACGTGTCTGATTATTTCCATGCGAACTAAAATAGCACTCTGCCTCATGAGCATTATGTTCCAAAGTCTGTATTTTTATTCGACATGGCTGGTCTAGCCACTTATAAAATATGAGATAATGCTAATAAAGCATTATGAGTGGAATTCGTAATAAAGCTGATCCAAGCCTAGTGATGATTTTTTTGGAACCAGACTTCTGAATGATTCCTCATATATTATCAATCAATGACATATCAAACAAAATCATTTTTTAAAATTAAAAAAATGCAGATTTTTATGTTCTTGAGCCAACATTGAGCCAGGGAAATTTTTCCTTCAATTTATTGAACACACCATGAAATATAAATAAAAAGGATGCAAGGACTATATTGAAAAGCAATGCGTCAATTTTGCTAGAACCAACAAAATGCCTGGATAAACTTCCTATCAAACTTACACAACATATTGACCTATTTAGATGTTTTTTTAACAGGAAAATCTTTGTCGTTTTTTCAGAACTAGCTTCGGTTGAAATGCTGAAAAACTGAAGATTTATGTGGTTCCTGCAATCATTCACTGAATCGTAATTCAACTTTGTGATCAGATACATCTAGACCTAGTTCATTTTTTCCCATTGAACTTTTCATGTATATTTTCACCTAATGAGCTCATAGAAACTTCAGTGCATCCATATGTTGTAAAGATTAAGAAGGAAACAAAAGTCTTTTCAAATCCTGACATTGTAGCAATACAATTGAAAGTGTCAGAAAATTCTTACTGCTGACAGTTTTCATCTTTCCAGTCAAGTTTTTCTGGCAATACCAAGAACATATATATTAGTTTTGCAGCATTGAAAACTGTTTCCTACGATCGTGTGGAATACAATTATACCAGTGGAAATTATCAAACCAAAGATTATACAATTCCCGTAAGTTGAGAAGTATAAAACTGCTTCATTATTTGATTGCTTTTTTCTTAGGGGGATTCTGGCAGTCCACTGATTTGTGAAGATCGAGGCAGCTACGTTGCTCATGGCCTGCTCAGCTCAGCTATTAATCAAACTTCATTCTTCATAGACATTGTGTCACACTTGCCATGGATATTTGCATCATATAAGGAAATTAATGATCCACATTTCTACAATCCACAGCTCAGAGAGTTTCAGAGATCAATGATTGGACCAGAATTTTCATAGAGCAACTATTGCTACATTACTTCACAGTGTTATTTGAACTTGTCCCAGATGGATACTACAGAGATCTAAAAATTGGCATGTTGGATCATGCTAGTTTTCTGGACAGATCGTTCCACAGGAACTTTTACATCGTTTATAACATGTTTTACATGCATGACATTGCTGGCTATGCTAAGGTAGATGATGCTCATCTATGTGCAGTTTTGTGCTTCAATGGTAACTTCACAGGGCCTTGTAGCTTTGTGCCTTCAGTGAAGAGATGTTATGTATCAAACTCACATTCCACGCATGATAGTATCAGCATGCCGCATGGGCAATCTATTTTGATTCGAATTCCACGGAAAGAGAAGGGTGAGTTACTTTGTTTTAAAGTTATCTCTTATAAACGAATCTGTTTTTAGGTGCAGCAGCCCGTGGTCTGAATGTGAAGCCAAAGAGGGTGCCATCAATTTTGGGGAAGATGATCAATTTCAGTCAACCACCATTATGGAGCATCAGTATAAGAAAGATAAAGACTGCATCAATGTTTCACTGCACTGGACAAATGATGTTTGATGATAATGTGTCATGGATAGTGGCTTCGAGCACATGTCTGAGCAGATTGGCATCAGTGTAGGCATCTTTACGATTGTGATCTCAAGTAGCATTCAATTCTCAAATGTCAACTCAAAACTTTCTGGTTAACTGTTCATTGTGTTATTAGGGGATTAATTTGGTCAGAATAAGTGAATGAAAAACGTAGTTTTTACCATATTGAGTAATATGAATGTGTGGCCCATTGATACCAGAGTACATGAAGATGACAAATAAGTTTTGATTGTTGGTAGTCCAGGAACAGTGTTTAAAGAGATAGGCTAACACCCTTACAGTCAGTACAGCAATTTCATTAAATATCGCAAGGATCCTTGTATTGAATAACACTTCGACGTCACAAAAGTTACGAAGTTATGATATTGTACAGTGCATCAAATTCCTGTTTGGTTTCAAAACTGAAACTCTTCGCCATCTGGATAGAGAAGTGACTGAAATTTTCTCTAAAACAGCAGGATTTTCGTAAAAGTGATTTGAGCACTCTTAAAAAAATGTTCTGCTGAACCATCATCAACCTGGTTCCAAAATACCGTAAAGAATTCGGAATTGAATATCATATATTTTATTTGCAACACTGTCATTGTCAGGCTGTCATTCTTTCTCTTTAGCATATATGCTTGCCATCAGATTCAAAATTGCTAGAAAATTTTCCAATTTTTTTCAAGGAGTCATTATTAGCACTGAGATTCTTGATGAATGATAAAGTTGATAATTTTACAATAGTTTTCAACACTAATGTCGTACTAAAAGTCCTCAAATTAACTCCATAGCATAGCAACGAGCTTTCTATGAATGGAAAATTTTTTAAGTAGGCAATTTGGAGAATTTCTCAAACACAAGGGTGCAGTTAAAATTCAACATGATAAAGACTGGTGTTTCTTTCACTGAATAATCTACCGAAAAGAATTAAAGAACACTTTTTCAAATTTGTAGTTTTTATTAAGTTTAAATCAGAATAGTTTACTAGCTTTAATGGTGTATGGTCGTGGGGATGATTTTGATCTGACTTAAAATTTTGATCTAACTCGATCCTTGCCCAAGATGCTGATGTATGATGCATAATTGGAAGCTTATATTTTAAAGCCTAATGCAATGATGCCTTTTTTCTTCAGGAAAGATGGAATGACCACTCATGTGCAGGTCAGCATTGTGAAAAATGGAAGCATCTTCGAATCTAATGGAGTGTTCACCATGAATAGTTCTGCACCAGTCACCCAAATATATGATGCCTCTGTTGTCTCCACTCACACCGACTATCACACGAACAATACTGACTATGAATTTTGTGAAGGCACCAATGGAAGTAGTCGAGTAAGTTTCGAAGTACCAAGAACCAATTCAACAATGACAGAGTACCCTCAACTAATCAAATATGACCCTAACACTGGCAGTTTTATATCCGAGCCATACAGCTTACCATGGTTGGTGGATATAGGTCAGAACAATTATAATTCAAGATGCGTGGGCGTACTGTTGAATGAGTCCGCTTTGACCGGAGCTGGTCGCAAGGACAGAACGCGATTCGTCTTGACCTCAAGGCGCTGTATTCGAGAAAAGTAAGCCCCTGTAACGTTGTAATTGAAGAGTGAATGAAAACGACTATGGCTCCATAGATAGATTGACTGAACAGTCATGAGTGCATAAATGATAGTAGATGACAGTCATGTTTTCGGCACTGGAATTTTCTGAACTTGTTGTGATCTCTATAAAATGAACGGGTGCGTTGTGAAGAAATTTTCAACACTGTTACATTGCATGAAATCTATCCCAACATACAAAGACCTTTTCCAGTTTGCTAAAGTACACAAATGAAATAAATTTTTACTAAACTGCAATTTAAATTGGCCTCGCTTTGTCATCTATGATTTTTCTCACATGCCCCTTGCATCCTCTATTATGTTATGCTTCAAGAGAATAGGATGATCTACAAAGTGATGAGTCTTGCGAAAGAAATTCTCAATTTGAATCTGCTCAATTTTATGTGCAGAACAAAGTGTCACAATCATCATGCTTACACTCGTTTTTCCTTGTGGGCGCCGAGCTTACAGAAGCCTTAAGAGGAAAATAACGAGGCAATCACACAAAGATAAAAGTATGATGTAGAGATGGAGTATCCCAGTGGTCTTACATGTCCTGCTTTGACTGAAGGAGACAAACAAACAACAAAAAACAAAACAAAAACAAAAAATAATAGATTTTTTGGATAGCAGTTTCTTATAGAAAATCTACAAGATTTCCTATTTCCGACATAATTCATCCTGAAACTGAAGTCATATCGAGATTCAATCTGTCATCAGTATATTTTCAACAATTGCTAATTTTGACGGATTAAAATACGATTATATTAAATACTGTTCTGATCACAGATTGACCATTTTTTCGTCAGCTTTAGTTTAAGCTTTTTTGCCATTAACTCGAAAGATGATAACCTTTGCACCAGAAATGATCAGTATTTGATTTTAAAATATTGATGATTGGATTACTATGCTGCATAAAAGTAAATGTGTGGAGAAAAAAATACACGATGAAGGAAATGAACTTCTGGCCTTCCAAGTGAAACATCACCTTACAGAACATTACTAAGTTTTTCGTTTTTCAGTACTTATGCTGGCAAAACTTACATTCGAGCTGGCGTTTATTACAGACGTGTGAACAGCCAATTTTCCCAGAGCCAGGAAGTTGTTTCTCTCCACGAGCACCCTGATTTCGAGGGTGATTGGAATATCACGACCAATCTAGAAGAACTGTTCACCAGGCATCCTGACTTGGAGCAAGATTGGAAAATGTGGATGTATGAAAACCAAACAAACCAGAATCCACTGTATAACTGGATAATGAATGCTGAAGGACCACAAATTCTAGAGTTAGCTGATGACATATTCTTCAATGCTCATATCAAACCATTGTCATTGGTGACTGATCAGCCGGTTTTATTTGATGACACGGGACTTTTCACAGTCAACTGGGATCAGGGTATGTTATTGTATGTGCAGCATTTTCTAAGAAGCAACTGTTTTATTTTGTGAAAGACTTCTAGATTAGAGAAAGAAAAAAGAAAGCATTGTCTATATGGTCAAGTCCTATTTTATGGCTAGATTTTTACATGCAAAATATTGTTGATAAATTTTTAGGGGTAACACAAAAATTTCAGCTAAACACGTGGATTCACTGAGACGTGAAATGAATCCTCCTGCCATCAAACAAAACTTGTAAAATATACGAGTACAACTGTTGTATCATGGTTTTTCAGTCTTGTATAACAATAAACCACAGTACATCACGCCACTCTCCACAAACTTGACGAATAAGGTCAACATTCGAAAGAATATAAAAACCAAACGCCTTTTTTATTATGGCCATGGTTTGGATGAATCGGTGAGTATATAGTAGTATACCATCTAAGCAGCCCACTCATCTCTTGGTCAGTCATAAGTTGCATATTTTGAATTATTTGTGGGAACAAAGTTGTTTTTTGTACCTATAATTTTACTAAAGAATTTTAAAAGTTGGAAACTTGCATGTGTGGAAGATTTTCTCGGGAGGAATGTTGTCCGAGTGTGAAACCGAATTTTAATGAGTCATAGCGCAATTTGTGCAGCAAAGTCACTTCATCAATTTGGTTAATACTATTTCCGCCACTGGGATTCCACTGATGAGAAATAGGCAAAGAAAATCTCAGCTCATGTACTTGTTCTCTTGATTACGCCAAAATTTCTTAAAAATGTATCATGTAACTTTTTAATCAAACAATGATGATAATATTTTGAGGCTATGCATACATTCGAATTTGGCTTTAGGTTGATCGAATGATAACTCTAGACACGAGTACACTGCACAATTTTTGCTATGACTCATCAAACACTGGGATTTACACTTGCAGGTTTTCCATCATCAGATAAACTGTTGAATTGGGATTACATATTGAAAAAAGACCAAGTTGTCTGATGATGCATGATCATCACTTTGATATAATTTTTTGTGGGATCTTTTTCAATCTGTGACGTATTTAGGAATGAATGAATCATGGAGGAGTTTTATGTTATATCAGGTTCTTGATAAATTTATAAATTGGAATCTTAATTATTTTCAGTATTCTGATGGAGCGCCTCTAATTTATTGTGACATTCAAAAGATGGAAAATGAATGCCAGCTGTTGGGAATTCGACAATATTCAAGTTATTTGAAGTCGAACGGTGAAGAAGACCATTTAAGCATCAGTCCGTACGTTGAGTGGATTAGAGAGACAATAGCAAAAGTGATACAAATGACAAATTTAACGAGTTCTGTTGTTTGATTATAAATTTTTTTGGTTAGGTATTGAATAAATGATATTGATTGAATAAAATTATCCCATTGTCATATTCCCGAATCCATGTGACCCACACTCCAAAAATTTTATTCTTGGTGTGATGCTGCAATGGAGCCTGAGCAATGCCTTCCTGAGAATGATTTGATTTTCTATATAGTAGTATAGAGGTGATAATCAGGTTCAGACGGTAGGCACATTACATGGTTGAGCATACACAGAACAATCCAATCCAAAAAGATCTTGCAGGTAAAAAACGAAAGTTTAAGAACGCAGAGTTCAAGATGAATCTCAGTGGAAAAAAGATGAAGAACAAACATATGAAAGTTCAAGTGCAAACATGAGGAAAAATTCAGGAACAAACATAAAAAAGTTTAACAACACAAAAAGCAGTATTGTAGGGCCTCCTTCCCCCTGGGATGTTATCAGTCATGTATAATTATTGTTGTTGTCTTGAAGGCGTAGTCCTGCCTGGGTTTGCCTCAACCGGATGGCCTCGTGACAAACGATGACAACACTCTGATGTCACGATTGACCCACTGGGTTGGATTTTTCTTATGTTTGTTCTTGAACTTCCTTCTTTCTGCTATTGTTCTTGAACTTTCATTTTTACCTGTGAGATTCTTCCTGCGTGAATTTTTCTGTCTATGCTTAACGAGTAATCTACCTGCCACTTGCCCAGTCATAAGAATGTGCGTAAGATGCATCTGCATCAGGGATCCACGTCCAAAGGGGCTCCTGGGGTTTAGGCCTAGCTGTAAGTTTTACCAAGCACTGCTTTGGTTCAGTTCAAGCCTTGTTATTTGAGTGAATTGCTATTTACATCAAATTCCATCATGTACACAATGATCTCACATGATGAGCCGTTGTGATTCGAGTATTTCCATAAATTATTCTACATTGATAGATGAGTCCACATCACCCTAGATTAAAGAAGTTAAACTCAAATAATCAGTTGTAATTTTGTCATAATAAGAAACAGTAGCATAAAGTAATATTACTCACTGAGACACTGAGTTTAGTGGCTACTGATTCTTTTTTGCCTGGTCATTTGTTGTCTTTGTATGACCTCATCATGTCCGAATTTTTCGAAATGGAGCTTAAAAAAGAAAGTTATTATTTTGAAGGTTATGCACACAATCGGGAAGCAGATTTTATGATTAAGACATAATGGACATGGGAAAAACGAAATATTTGCAAGGCTAGTACTTTCGCAGATATTAATTCAATCATATTGCGGCTGTTATTGTCAAAGGTGAAAATTCTCATACTCCATATGCTACTTTTACGGAAATTATTACGGCTGTCAGCAGTATTCATGAACAAGCTGAAAGTACTCATAAATCGACACAAATTACGGTAAATAATTCATTTAATCAAGTCTTATTAGCGGCATCTGTCAATTTATCACATATCTATTGTTGAAAGTGAATAATTCAGCAAAAACGTCAAGGAGAAGCACCATCTCAACTGAAGGACTCGAGTGATTTAGACCATCCCAATGAATTTAATCAACTGAGAGTGACGAGAAGTTTTTCCTTTTTGATTCAGGGGCTGGAATTGCCCATATACATATATTTTCAATGCATCCAAATTTACGATAATTGCAACAATCCACTAATTTATATGCTGACGGAACATTCCAAGTAACCCCCGAAATTTTTTTTCAACTTTGCACTTCACACACTTTTATGGAAGGTCAAAGTGCTTCTGATTTGTGAACGCTTGCTCCTCAACAAGCAGGAGTCAAAATATATCCGATTTTTAATGATATAAATCTTTTTCCCATATTTGCAACTAAATGCAGTTGGTTGTGATTTCGAGAATGCTTTTGAATCTGCTTTTCCAACTACTGATACACATAGATGCTTATTTTATTTCTGTCACAAAATTTTTTCTTGGAAAGTTCCAGCAGCTGGCCTTCAACAGCATTATGCTAATGATGCGGAATTTGCATGGAAAAAATGCTTCCTGCTTTGTCTTTCATTCCTATTGATCAAGTTCAAGCATACTTTTGCTAATGACTTTCTTTTAGACAAACAAGAGGATAAATGCAAGGAAATAATGAATATATCAACAGCCTTCAGGGAGAATGAATACCCTTAAACCATAATCAGGGAGGCTCAGAAACCATCCACAGCCGAGAAGGAAGAAACTAAACATAAATGCACACCTTACTCAGAAGGTAAAACGGATATACAAGAAATATAAAGTTAGATTCGTGGCTACCAGCAAAGATACAATCCAAACATGCACCAGCATGGTGGCCCCTACCAGGGAGAAAGAAGAAAACCAGGATGGAGTGTACAGCATACCAATGGAACCATGCCAGAAGGCCTACGTTGAGCAAACAGGATGAATGCTGAAAATAACAACATCCAAGCATAAAAATGCCCTGAAGAATCACAAGGAAGAAAGAAGCGGGGTAGCTGAACATTGTCAAAAATGTGGATGTGCTCCAGCCTTTGAGAACACAAAGATATTGGCTAAGGAAAGCAACAACTTCAAGAGAAAAATCAGAGAGACAATGGAAATTGAAGCGGCAGGCCCTAGTAATGTAGGCATCAAAAGCATAGAAATTGGTCATATATGGAACAGAAGTTTCATCACATGGGCTATAAGGAGGGCAAATCACCACCCTACCCACCTGCATATATAGAAAATCTAGCCATATGAAAAATGGCCCAGATTGCCTAGTAGATAGGGCTTTTGACTCACAAACTCAAAGCTCACAGTTCAAATCCCATGCCAGTCAAAATTTAGTAAAGTTGTAGAAAGCCTGAGGGAGGTAGTAGGGTTACTGCTGAAATGTTGCTTATCCATATTATTCTTGTATTGTTGTGTTATATTGTGTGTTATAATAAAGTGTTTCACCATTTTTATGCGGTTGTACAAACCAAAAAGCAAACAGCAAAAATGAGCTATGATAAAAAGCCTATCAATTTTCTATGTGGCATTGCATATAATTTACCATAAATAATTTTATTTTTTTTCAGAATTTTAATTTTATTGATGCAAATGTATGTAAATCAACACTAGAGTTATTTAATAAAATTTTATAGGCTAACTAAGAATTTATCACCCAATTAATTGTCCATTCTACAAAATGTCACCTCTGCCAATTGATGCCCCACTAATTGTCTTCCTACCAATTAAATTGCAAAGGGGCAAAATAGCAAAACTTGTGACGGCTCCTAGAATGTTTTGAGGTTTATGTTATTCTAGAAACCAAGGGGAGAAAAACTCGATGGAAACAAATTTTTTCACTATGATTTATCTTTATTTAAAAGAAGGGTTGCTGTTTTTAGTGCTTTTGCCATTTATATCTGACATATGAGATCCATATGTGGTGCCAGTGGTGTACTCTAATTGACTACTTTGGAAATTTTGTCTTACTCATAGATTTTTTTTTCTATTGCAGCAGAAGTGTTCAACATTGTGGACAAAGTCCATCTGGCTTCCATAATTTGGCAGGTGATAATACCCTTGGCAAAACAGGGCTTAAAACATGGTAGAGGCATACTGTACCCTCATGGTATAATTGTTGTAATGTGAAATCTAACACTCTCATGTCCATTTCATGAAACACCCACAGGTACAAAACCGCCTGCTGTGTTGCACCTGGATCTCTTCAACAGTTTACTGTAGAACACAATTTGGTGAATCAATGAGTGAAAAATTATTATTCTCGTCTTCGTTTTATTATTGTTTTTGCCTGCACATTAGTCGCCCCATCTGTATTATGAAAAAACGTTATATTTTGGAAGGGGTAATTTGAGGAAGTAGGTTTTGTAGATAAACATTTTGTAAAAATTACAGGCAGGCTTCTCTTTGGTGAGAAGGGTTTCCTCTCTTGACTTCTCGCCCCTCAGTGATAGTCATTCCGATTTGTATGACAGATGTAGGGAAGCACTGGCGTTAAAATCGAATCCTGGCTATCTCTTCTACCCAACAATTCCTCGTACTGATTTTACCTTCTTTCTCCAACTCCATGGATTAAGAAAAAACATTTCAGTCTCAGACGTCCTTTTATTTTTCAAATATAACATGAAAATATTCATGTAATTCATGGAGTGCCTTTACCCACTTTTGGATTACATGTGCATTTCTGACATTGACTTGACCGCACTTTTTTGAATGCTAATGTCCAAAGTCGCACAAGTGGACTGGGTCCTCTCAGAGGATCAACAGTCCACTGTAATAATAGAGACTCTATCGTTTGTGCTGCCTGGTTTCCAGTATGTTTTTCTGAAAACTGTTAACTGATTAATTTTTACACACTTTTTTCTTTTGACCAGTTTCTCTTAGTATGTATATATTCTTATGGGAAATTATTAGAAATTTTTCGTTAAAATAGGGTGAAATGCAAAAAAACAAAAACAAAAACCCTATGCCTACACAATTTCTCAAATGCATGTCATTTAGACTGTAAACAAAAGGAAATCTGGAGTTTTGGTGGGGCTTTACAGTTATTTTCTAGTCTCTTAATCATCGCCAATACATTGTTTATAATTATAGTTACTGAAAAATAGTATTTTTGTTGAAGGATTTTATCGCTAAATAAGATTTTTTACAACTAACATTAGCAAAACTTTTATATGATGAGTGCTCGATTTTTAATCCACACGTATAAACCTAATGTCAACTTTTAACTATGAGCTTTCAATTATACATGAACGGGCGTTTTGAGTCTGTAAAAACAATATTTCAATTTTTCACAAATATTAAGCATTTCCAATTTGTCCTTAGCACGTGCATCTACTAGCATCGTACATATATGGCTACAGATTTGATTCAAATGATCTCGATCATGATCTGTAAATTTGATATATCCGTCTAATATCATTGAAGAAGGAAGAAAAAAGTACAAAAAGTTGCAGCACATGTAAAAAATATGGCATCTCTTCTTTATCACCTGAAAAACATGCAGCCGAAAAATAGTTACAAGCGAAAACAGAATCATTAAATTATGTAATTCAGTTACACAACAAAAATTGTTGTCTTTAAAACATGCATTGAATTGGACAGCACAACAAATTTCAAATTTGAGAAACGTCTTGTCTAAGATGAAAAAAAGTGCAGGTTCAGGAAAAAATTTAACTGCAATCGAAAATTTAGATTAAGAGACTGCCTTGTCATGGGCGTAATGCTGGGCAGATGATTAAAAGCAAATAAAAATTTAATTTAGTAATGTAACATACAGTAAATAGGTATCTAACCATAAATTAATTTCAAATGTATCCACATACTTTTCTTTCAAGGGCATTCACAGTCCTAGCCCAGTAGGCCCAAATCGACCCACCGATATTTTTTGTCTGGCCCAAGCCAGCCTAGCCGGAGCGGCTCATGGGCCGAGATGGGCTGGCTCAGGCTGGGCCATGAGTCGCCCACGCCGGTTCTGCAGCGAAGACCTGCTGCATGCAATAAAATCGACGGAGGATGAGAAAATCACTCATAAATGCAATAGTTGGCAACAAATTACAGTGAAACGAAAATATGGGAGCCTGATGATGTACTACAATAAATGAGAAAAACAAAAAATTCGATTGTTTGCCAACTGTGTTTTGTGTGTGAGTGTGTACAATCAAATATCCATTCCAATCCGCCGCATCGAAATCAATGAAAAGCTGTTCCATCTGATTGCTTTTTGAAGAAGGACACCTTTAATTTGTTCCTTGCTCAAACGTTAACCTGCTTTATGGCATGATCAGGCCTCTTAAATGGGTCAAATTGACCACTTTACCTAGTTTGGCACAGATCTGCTACTGGGGCATTCATGGATCTTGTGCATATACTAATTTTCCATGGTGGTCAATAATTGGATGTTTGCACAACAATTTCGTTTTTTTAGAGTATTCCTGTCGCCGTCGGGTACGAATATTCTCCACAAAAGTTGTGAATAACAAAATACTTAAGAAAATTGATGTGTTTAAAATAAAAAGATAAACAGGCTGAAACTAAATCACAGATTCCGTAATAAAGACCTACTACTTCAGTGCACCTTAATTGCACAAAATCACATCTGCAATAAACAGTACATAATTAGTCAAGAGAATTAAAAGAAAATGAGGGACCAAAATGCAGCACAATAAGCACAGAATACGACAAATTATGTAAAATCGAATATGTATATTTAGCATCAACAATTAAGAATAATAAACAGATTCATTTAGACTTTTCTATTGCATTGCAGACATCATAGAATGGTAATTTGTCATGCTTATCGCCGCATTTATAATCCAATGCCAGAATTCCGACCAAATATGAATAGTCACCAACTTGGACGTAAATCCCTGACCCAAAAGGCAAATCGCGGCACGTGGCGGGATTTTGCAGTATGAAGATGCACCTTGAATTACTTTGTGTTCCAGTGATTCCACATTCTGTGTTGTTAACTATACCACCACCTGCACTTCCGAATGTTTTGGTGAGGGGGTCGAAAGATGCAATGTGTAAGGCACACCTTAACGTAGGATACTTTTGGCAAAAATCGATACCAGGTGCTGGATTGATTTCGTGGAATGACGGATCAATTTTTGAGGATGCATTCACCAAATCGAAGATTGCGATTTTAAGGTTCGGATCTTTTTTGATCAATCTAGCTCCAAACTCGCCAGTGCTGTGAACAAACGTGCTGTTCTCTGTGGCACAATTGATCTCTGTAACTATCCTCCTAAAGAAAAAGGTGTTTAGTTTCACATTTGTCAAGTGGTCACGCTGAAGGGTGCAAATCATATTAAAATACCGTATTTGTTTGAATAAACGCCGCCCTCGAATAAACACCGCACTTTTGTTCGAAAAAAAGGAATAAACGCCGACCTTAAATAAACGCCGGGGCGTTTATTTAGGTGGAAAAATCAATATATTTGTAATGGAAAAATCAGTATATTTGGATGAGTTAGAATTAAGTTCAGATGACGAAATTGTAACAATTGAAATTCCCTAATTTATACCATTATCAGCTGCTTCTATAAAATTTTTTTAATAAGCATTTACTGTTGAAAAAGTAAAAATTTTACTAAAATTTGTGGTGTTAAACTCAAAAATTAAATAAACGCCGCCCTTGAATAAACGCCGCGCTGCCTTCAATAAACGCCCCACCAAATGCACCATTGAAAAAATAAACGCCGTGGCGTTTATTCAAATAAATACGGAAATTCAAAACTCATCCAGAAATAAATACGGAAATTCAAAACTCATCCAGAACTTTTTGATGGCGTACTACTGGAACTTTCCAACAATACTGTTAGGTCTTACTTAACTCATGAAGCCATTGCTATACTTTGCCAGTTGGCACCAGGTCATTCTGGTGCTCACCGGCACCATGTTACACAATGTTTGATGCTATACATCATCTGCATTCTATTTTCTTTAATAATTCATTTTTTGTGCTTATGTTATTATTTTTATTATTGTAGTTTTTTAATTGTTTTGATAATAAAATAGAGAAATTTCAGGGATTCCTTTTTTGTGGAAATTTCTGGAAAACAAAAAAAAGATAAGGTTTTGAATCTTTTTAACAATTTCACTCCCACCGTTTTTTTGTTTTTCACGCTTTTCCTGTGTAAGAAAGGATAGAAACTTAAGAAAATTAAGCCTAAGCCTAAGCCTAAGCCTAAGCCTAAGCCTAAGCCTAAGCCTAAGCCTAAGCCTAAGCCTAAGCGAACTGAATGAAAGCAAAAAATGTTTACAATTACTCTCAGGAAAAGCGTGAAAACAAAAAAAACGGTGGGGGTAAAATTATTAAAAAGACCCTAATTCTTTGCATCATATGTTACAACGTTAGTTCAGAAAATTTTGATTGAAACGAAATAGCCAAAGTGCTGCTATACTTCCATTATAACCTGCGAAGTATACTATAGTCTGTTTTTCTTGAAATGCTTTCAAATAATGAAAGTTGAAAGCAAGTGGTATTTCAGATTTTCACGATTTTCTGATAAATCGTATACCATATAGGACTGGAAATTTGACATACTGACCTCGAGTGAAAAATTTTTCAATCGATAAGAGCTCTATGTAAACGATTTTGACGACAGTACTGATTCGTGTCACTTGCATTTTATAAAAAACAGACTACAAGGGCTTAACAGTTCCAGCACACTTTTTTGAGGTATATAATTGTTGCAAAAGATTTCAAGAACAAGGTAATAAGAAAACTCACTTTTCGATAGACTAGCTAAAAGTGAAACGATGGAAAGTCAAAAACCAAATGACAGTGTGATTATAATAGAAGACTTGAAGTTACATCGCAACTAAACACCTGCAATCTTTCAACTGTAATAATTCTTTTCATTGTGGAAAGCTGCAAACAAGGGCCAGAACCAGCGTGTAGAGATTGAGAAGACAATTGAAGAATAGATCCGAAGTTATCCTGCTATAAATATGTGAATTTTTCCCTTTTCCTTACGTGTATTCACATTGTCCATTGTCATTTTCCTGTGAATTTCTTGTATATATACAATTTACTGGTTTAGAATGTATTGTCTTCTACAACTGTTTTTCGATTTTTTCATATGTTACAGTGACACGTGCAAGCTGTAATAGATGTGCAATTTGGCGCTAGAAGCAATGAATCTGCTTCACTAGCTTATTCGGGTATGGTCTTACTTTTTTATCATATTAAACTATTTTTTGTGGGATGTAGGATCTAACCAGTTTGAATAATTGTTTAAGTACTTCCCTGTTCTTACACTTTTCAAACCCGTTTACAAGACATCACAAACATTGTCAGTGCTTGGCACAAACCATGTCAATGTTTGACACGTATAAGTCAAAAGATTATTACTAAATATGAATTGGTAACGACTTGATGTGCTATAGTTTGGATGCAGTCATTCAGGAAACTCCCGACTCCCATCCCAATGCATTCCAGATTGACAGAACCTTTGAGAATTGCTCATTTTAATCGAGGATCTAACAATGGAAATGCTCTGATAATGCAAGCAGTTGGAGTGGTTCTTCCAGTGGTTAGACGTTTCTGAAAAAATTTTAAACCCCCATGTTTGATTGGGTGTTTGAACATTTTTGCCTATTTTCACACTCTTTTTTGCAGGTAAACTCCTCTAATCTTGGCTCTGTAATATTCATTTCACTTCTGGAAGTCCTTAGGTGAGTGGATTCAGTTTTCATGAGGTAAAATATTTCTGTTGTAATATTTCTGTTATTATCACTTTAATATTTCTGTTGTAAGATTTGTGTTATTATCACTTTTAGTCAAAATCTATTTCGATAGATAGAGTTTCACAGTTTTGCTTTTATGTTTTTATGTATTTCGTCAGTCTGTATATTACAGTGTTGCCATCTCACAAATTCCATGTAATTCTCTTATTTATTACTGCCTGGTCAAGAGGTAGACCGACCCTTGGAGACCAAGTGGAATCCCCTCCGAAGCTTGTTACTTGCATGAATCCAGTTAACGTCAGGGTAAAAATCTAATAGGAATCTCCCAAGAATTGCAGACATGTCAGCTAATGGTATACGAGGCACAATCCAATATTGATGATTGCACCACGGATTCCTGTTGCTATAGAGGAGAGGGATTTTGTATAGTCACATGGGAATTCCATCCATAAGATGGATGTTTCATCATATCCACGGGTTCTGAATCAAGCTATTTTTGTTAAGGGATGTCTAACTCCCCAGCCAATAACTGTTTTTTATTCAATTCTTGCAAGTACACCTGCGTTCGTTTTCGAATAGCCTGAAAGGTAGCTTTACAGGACTATATTGTCATACAAGTGCCCACGTGAATAGGCCATCTTAGGGTACTTTCGTGGCCTAGTGGTGGCCACGTTTGATATGCTTAGCTTCTGCCTGACAAAGCAGGACTTGTTCAGCTACCTACCCCATAAATGCAAAAGGTCCGCTTCCTCATTTGCCTCACCTTATCACCAGATGTTAACTGTGCTGAGTACACCATGGAAAGAAGCATTCCAAGCATGCCTACAAATTTATGGGTCCTCTGTCTATCTTGGCCAGCTACCAGAAAAATTTGGGTTACATATAATATTGGGCACCCTGTTGATGCCCATTTTGCGATCGAGAAGTTTACATGGAAATCAATGAGGGATGTTCAAATTAACATAGCCACAGAGTGCCAAACAAAGATAACAGATGATGGTGAAAATAGTTCATACGTTTCTGTATTATTCTTGATATATTTATGCCAGGGCCCACAAATGAATTTTTTTCCTGACTCTTTGTCTTGAATTTGCTTAATATTAGTGGTCCATCAACTTTCTTTTAACATTATTATTGTTTTAATATCATTCTGCATATCTTCAACAGTTACAGTAAGTCTATAAAGAGCTACAGGCGCAGGCATTGCCTGCTTGCAGACGTCAGGTGGGAGACATAGCATTGAGGGTCTCTACAACCCCATTCCTGCCAGTGGATTCATATTTTCCTCTAAGAGTCTACCAGGTTCATTCTGTAAAGGCCCGTTTATTTGTTAGTGTTTGTTGTTGTCAAGTCTGGGTGAGAACTGTAGCACTAGATTCGAGGCCTAGCCAAGGAGTAGCTCTAACTAGTCAGCTAAATTATAGTTCTTTCTTTATTACCAAGGAAAGGCCTGCAAGACTTCAAGATTAAATCTAATTATCCTGACTAGCACTTGAATATGATAACAACTAGACTTACCCTTCCCAATAACTGTTTTTCTTACTATGTGAAAAAGCATGTTTTCACATACCCACTAGGTGGTACCATGGTTGCCGCGCAGTTTATCTTTCCACCATTCTTTACACGAATATGCCACGGCACCGGAGCATTGGTTGTGCTGGTATCCATTGAGCAATTTTGTATTTTGACATCAGCCGGACATTGATTGTGCTTGCAACAAAAATCGTCGGCTCTTCGAACGAACTGACAATTGGGCAATGGTGGAAATTCTTCGCAAATGGGCACGCAATGAAAATTTCCACTACCGAATTTGTCGCACCCACATCTGGCGGTACAGGAGATGGTAAAATTGGCGCCCGGTTGTATGACGCGACCACTGTTCAAAATGCATGGTTTGGAAAGTGGTCGTGGTGGCGGCGTGCATTCTATATTATAAAGTAAAAAGCAAAAGGCGGCGAAAATTTGGAAGCGCATTGTTTTGAAAATGGTGATCTGTGGAATTCGGCGCCTTGTTTATATATTATTTTTGCGTAGTTAATGGTCAACATTTGATAAACATTATAAATTTAAATTAAGTTTTCTGATTTCTTAACCATGTAGGCGATAGCAGTGTTTTTTAAATTTGAATTGTAAAAAATACCAACCAAACATTTCACCACACAGCAGTGTTTTTGTTTGTTTGTTTGACCAAAATTTCGTGGGATATTGTCAATGAATGATAGATTATAATTAATTTTTTTTGGCGAATGGTTATTTGGGCCAAAACGGCAGACAAACATTTTCCTAAAAAATTTTTATCAACCGACAAAATTATGTATGAAACTCATTGTTGGCATATGACACATCTTAGAAATCATTTTACTTTTCAGATTTCCACACTATACCTGCATTAAAATGAAATTTCTTATTGGATTTTTGGCGAAATAAGATCCATCACTTGAAAATAATGCACACATTCCTAAAAGATTATTGAATCAAACAAAACCATTGGTGACGTTGCGAGAAAGTTCAGGCAATAAAGATTATCGAATTGAGCATCATATTCACACATGTGCAAGAGGATATGAAATTGGAGGGGAAGGGGTATATTCTGGAATTTTTTCATGCATGCTGTACAAAGGCGAGATTTTGGGATTTCATGCCCAGAAAAAATCGATAAATTGGTGCTCATCAAGTTTTAAAAAATGATTGCAGACATCATGCAGCTAATTCCAAAAGACAAACTACAAATGTTGACAACTGTAGCTGTATCAGAAGAATTGAGGGCCATGAGTAATTTATCTCACAAATAATGATTACAAGTCTAATTCTGAGTTATTGTAATAGAGCAGTAAACGAACATTTGTCGTTTTTCATGTCAGATCGGCAATTTTATATTCAATAGGAGGCAGAGCTACAGTAATGTGATGTAATTTAATTTTTGTTCTTGTTTTTGTCTGGTACTTGTGGCCATGTTTTGTGCTGTGTGTTCCTTTTTGCCCAGGGAGAGTTGTGAGTGGGCGATACGTAAGTATTATTGTGAATACAAAACAAAATCAAATTGTGTTTTCTAGGCTGAGTCAAACTGATCAGAGATCACTTTGAGTCACAACTAAAAACCCTAGATTGGTAAGTTGTTGCATCTCGGAATTTAGCATTCGAAAACCTTGTGGCATTAAGGGAAAAACATTGGAACTGTGACATTACCCTCCACGAGCTAGTCAATCCCCTGATAGAAAGCAGTTTCCACATTTTTCTCTGTGTTTGCGTTTAAGCTCTATTCAAAAGTGAAAAATCCTACGATTTTTGTCCGCGACAGTCGGAGGCTGCACCTCTGAATTGGGCTTTAATCTCCTTTTCTCCCTGCTACAATATTATGTCAACAAGAAAGTGTTCTATTGATGAAGGTTTCATTATAATTACTCTGAAATTGTAGACTTCGATCAATGGTATGCAAAAAGGGCCAATGGAAAAAAATTGTTATCACTTGAAGAAAAAAATTGTTACCACTTGAAGAAAAAAATTGTTATCACTTGGAAAAATTTGTTACCACTCGAAAAAAATCGTTACCTTAGAACATCAAGTGCGAGATTTTTTCAAGATGCAACGTTAAAAAATCGAGGTGTAAAAATTTTCGGAACATCAACAAACTATTAGATGTGAGGTTTTTGCGATGCATCTCGAAATTTCTATTATACATGTGGAAAAAATATTGTGCATCATGCTCAAAGGTAGCCATCTTTTAAAGGGTAAGTTGTGTAGTTTTTGACATTTTTTGTTTTTTGGTGTTTCTAGGTTTAGTGATAATGCTATGCCGATTTCTTTGCCTAGATAAGAAAGTTGATGTTAAGACAAATAGTGTGTTCCTCTTTCACCTTGCCTGCACCAAAACTTCACATTTTTTGATGATTCACCGATACATCACCATAGTTTGTATTTTGCTGTCTTATTCGTACTTTATTATTGCTCATTCGTTGAGACAATAAATATTCAAATCAGTCTTTCTCTTTCTGTCGAAATTTTTGATTATTGTAACCTCTTAAACTTTTGTCAAGATTCAAATTGTCTCGCTACAGTTACCATTAATTATAGCTGGAACATTTTGTAATGTACCTGCTAACGCAGTACTGTAAATATATAGCATACTGTATGTGGTGGACATTTATTAAATATTATTTCATTTTCCTATTTTATCGTCTCAAGGATGTCTGGGATTCACACCCAAACATTCCTATAAAATTACGTGAAGTACTTTATTTTGATCCGTTCACACCCCATTAGCCCAATTAAGATGCCCCAATTAATTTGCACAAATGGCAGCTGGTCCCCTAGAACCTACACCAAACCACACATTCCACGGCTACGGTAATCCCCCGTAAAAATTGTAAACAACACCTGCACACAGTAAAATAAGTAAAAGCCCCGCCAGACAGTAGTCTCAAGTGCAATGGTAGCGACGGCCCCACAAAACATGTGTATTCAGAGAAACAGATACAGGAAGCATGAACAGAAGCACAGAGGTGTGGCTAAGCCCACTGTAGGAAGCAAGCAAGACACGAAAAAGCATGCCGTACTAGATAAGCGTTAAAGGGCATGACTAAATAAGCATGAATAGTAAAGCAGGAAGCGACGATTGGCGGAAGAAGATGGACAGAAGCACGACCTCCCGCGACACCCAGGGAGTGGCCAAAAACGTCGTATTTAAAGAGGAGCAAAGTGTGATTTCATTATTATTATTGTAATTCTTCGTTTTTCGACCGGTGCCCATTTTATTTGCAAGCCTTTTTGTACTGTGAGCGAGCATCCCTTTTTCGGAAGCAGTTAAGCCGTTGTTGTAGCTCGCCGTGTTTCCCGTTTATTGTTGTCGACATCTCAATGCAGCTGTCGATTATTATTATCCGTGTATCGCCCGCGTTCCCGTTCCCCCTCCATTATAGCCGTTTCCCCCATAACGTCCAATTGGTTAAAGTAAAGTGCTTCACAAAATCTGGTCGTTACAATTTGTATGATTTATGATTATTTTGACGTTACTACTGTTATCGTTTTTGAACTCGCTCCCTGGTCAGAGAGCAGGAATTTCCTTGAAATAATCAATGGCCTCCACTCATCTTGACGATTTCAAGAGTTTCAGTTTTGAGGTCGGACATGGTTTTGTGAATGTTAATAAAATAAAATAAAAAGAAACACATTTAGAAGGCAGAAGAAAATAATACAAGACATGCTTTTTTGCCATAGCTATCACGACGTTCTTACATGCAAAGGAGCCTGATTAAGTCATAGAGAGCATAACATCACAAGTCTGAGGTTAAATCATTTAGCATCATCACTGAAGGTCAATTATGGAATATGCTTACTTTGTGTTGTGTTTTGAATAATGACTGGTATAAGTTGAAAATAGATTAGCCTTGGAATAATTGCTGGAATACTAGCTGGTAAATAGCAACATACAATACCAATGCACTGAATACTACAACAAAGTTATAAATGAATGTACAAAAAAAACACTGAGTATATAGTACCACGGAAAATCATAGAATGCTCTAGAACTATGTAGGATGTAAAAGAATATTATGGAATATTGTGGAGGGTTCTCTAGAACTTTCTGGGACAATGCAGTACATGACATGTACCTGCACATAATTTTACATTATCATACTGTAGGGTATGCATCACTTGTACCCATGCAACACAAAAATGAAAAAACAGCTCAAAAGACAACTGCACGTGCGAGACAAAAGCAACAAATTAAACAACTTGCTACAGTGTGACCGGCTTCGAATATTCTGTAAAATTCGCCTCCTATTGAAATATAAACTTGCTGAACAAACTCAAAAAGGAGCAAACGTTTAGGTAGTGCCCTATTTACGCTATTACATGAAGTTCTCTGTTTGTCAAACCACCTGAAATGGTAAGAGCCTCGGACTTCCTGCATTGCCTGATTCACCAATGAGTTTTAAGGATGACTTGGATATAATCCCAAATGAAACAGATTTATAATGGTTATCATAGAGAATTACACATCTTTGAGGCAATGAACATTTTAAAAAATTTCCTCGAAAATTTCAAGCGAATCCTGCATTTATTGATATTTGCATAAAAATGCTGAAATCTAAAATTTCGCTCGTAAATTTTCTAGTCTTCTGCATAATTTCAACATCGCAAAATTTGCAAATTCTAAGTACATTCTACAATATTCGAGCATTCTTCTTGAAATTTCTGTTTTTACATTGTTTCGACGTGAATCTTTTTTGAATTGTCGACTTCATCAACGGATATTTGAAAATATTGCATATATTTTTTGGTTGAGAATGGAAATGGTTTTTCGATGGAATTATTGAAAATTTTCAATGCTTTTCGGACATAATTCAACAAAATTTTTTAGCCAAATTTGAAAAGAAGATTTCAAAATAAAAGTTAAACACATTTTAATTTTTTTAAATCTTGAAATCCTGTAATTTTAATTGCAAAAAACTAAAAATTCGAGTAAAATTCCGTATTTCGGCATTTTAAATTTTTTTATAAACACAAAAAATAAATATGTATACAGGGTGAGCCAAAAAATGGGCGACCGGTGCTGGCCATCGTAACCCTCGAATGGATAAAGCTTTTTTGTTGCGGATTGCTGCGTTAAAATTCCCTGTTCATGCTTGCTCTAAGGGCCAATATTTGTGCTTCTAGCATTCATAGTTTCTGTACAAACAGAAATTTCGTAAAACTGGTGATTTTTCAAAAAGTGATTGGTGTGAAATCGAAGTAATATTTGTCCTATTATGAAAAAAAGTTTTGCAAATCACTCAGATCCGTAAGTTAAACGTAATGTAAAGTCATCAACTTCATGTTCCAATATGGGCTAAATTTCGCCAAAATAAAGAGCTTTGATTTTGAAACGGGAAGACAAGCAAAATCAACACAAAAGAAATTCTGTCAGTTCTAAAAACGATTAAAATTATTGGTGAAAGAGAAAGTAGGACACACTAAAACGGCTCTCTTGTAGTTTCTAGCTGTTATATGGTGCTTATGATTACATCTATTTTACTCTTTTATACTGTAAAGCATGTTAATTTTTGTCAATTTTTTTCGTATGTACAAAAAAATCGACGTCTAGTAATTTTGATTTTTGTCATTCAATATTTGATCAATCTAGCTGAAGCTTTGCAGTTTTTATGCCAGATGTTTTATCTATCGACAGCATCAAAAGCTTCTTCCATTTGAAAGTTATGAAAGTCGGTACCGGTCGCTTTTTTTGGCAATACTAAAAAATTGGAAAATTATAACTAGTATCAAATTGGAGAATATATATCTATATATAGTTTTCCGTAACTCGCTTACAATTTACGTGAATTCAATAACAACACCAACTTACCATATTTATTCGAATAAAAGGCGCCCTCAAATAAACGGTGCCCCCTAATAAACGGCGCACCTTTGAAAATAATAAACGGCGCCCTCTGAATGATTAAGTATTCTTAAGCCCAATTCAGAGATGCAGTTGCCAACTGTCGCCAAAATTTTTCACTTCTGAATAGAGCATTAAAGAATTTTTCACTTCTGAATAGGGCTTTAATTTAAACTTGGTATGTACTGTTTATTACAGGAATAGCATGCTTATTCTAAAATCCATTTTGACTGAAATAGTTTGCAGTGTTTTCCATTGATTTTTTTTGCGAAGTTTCTGTGAAATGCGGTCTTGATGAATCCGTTACAAGTAACGAAAATAGAAAAAAATGCAGTTTGGATTTCAAGGTATATTCTGTTTTTTACAAAATGCTTCCAAATAGAAAAGCGACACAAATCAGTACTGTCGTCAAAATCTTTTACACATGGCTGTAATTGTAAAATTTTTCACTCGAAAAATTGTTATAGGTTTGGTCAGTATTCTCACAAATTTCCAGTCCTATTGTTTATGAGGAAATCGTGAAAATCTAAAATACTACTTGCTTTCTGCTTTCATTATTTAGAAGCATTTCAAGGAAAACACTATAAAATTTACCGCAGCAGCAAAAAATGAAGGAAACCATCCAGTTGCTAGCCGCATCAAAATACTGTATTTATTCCAATAAAATAGGGGCCCTCAAAAAAATGGCGCCATCTAATAAACGGCGCGCTGTTTATTAGAATCATAAGTATCCTTAACTTCATATGCGCTATTTATTAGAGGAATAAAGTCCAATTCAGAAGTGCAGTCACCCACTGTCGGCGACAAAAATTCTAGGAATTTTTCATTTCTGAATTGGGCTTAACATGCTTATTTTGAAGACCATTTTGACTGCAGTGCTTTGCAGTGTTAGTCACGAGAATAGAAAGAATAAGTGCAGTTTTTATTTCAAGGTAAGAACTATTGCAGCAGCAAAAAAAGAAGGAAACCGTCCAGTTGCTAGCCGCCTCAAACTAAATGAATCCAGGGTGTTATTTTCCATTTTTTTCTTTCAATTTCATTAGCTGTTTTTATTTTTCCTTTGTTTTCCTTTCATTACTTTTGTTTTCCTTCCTTTCCTTTTCGTTTGCTTTCGTTTTCTTTCCTCGGTGTAGAGAGGTTTGATATTTGTTAGATGATGAAACGTTATTGTTGATATTCCATGAAAGACTAAAAAACAAGATTGGATTAAAATGTGGCCTGATGAAGCGCCAAAGTTTAATAAACTACGTCCTCGAATAGACGGCGCCCTCTAATAAACGGCGCACCAATTGGACCCAAAAAATTATAAATGGCACGCTGTTTATTGGAATAATTACCGTAATTGAATATGTGTTAAGTTATTTTCCATTCTTTTTTTTTAACGTCATTAGTTTTGTTTGCATTTTCCTTTGTTTTTCCTTCATTACTTTTGTTTTCTCTTTTCCTTTTGTTTGTTTTCTTTTTCTTTCCTCGGTGGGTATTTGTTTCGTGATGGAATATTACTTGTTGAGGTTCAATGAAACAATAAAAAACATGATTGGATTAAAATGTGGCCTGATAAAGCGCAAAATTTTAATAAACGGTGCCCTCGAATAGACGGCGCACTAAATGGATCCAAAAAATAACTAACAGCGCGGCGTTCATTTGAAAAAAAGGTCATTTATACTTGTTTTTTTCAGCGGAACGGAACGGAACCGATCGCAAACAGCTTGAAACGTTCAGCCTGAAAATCCGTTTTCGATCGGAGGGGTAACTGCAATTTTCTAGAAAATGACCGATGGTAACCTCCAAACGAACCGAGCGGAACGAAAATTTCCCTTTCGTCAGTTACGTTGAGTCGATTGTATTCCGTTCCATTCGGTCACGTCGAAAAAGGCAAGCATAAATGACCCTTTACGATGGTGACAGTTGTCGTGCATGAGTTATTTCTGTATTCTAACAAGTTTTAAACTTCTCCAAAATGCTAGAGCATGATGCTGCTAGTTACTGTAGATTTGTAGTCGAAATGCTGAATTCGCGATTTATTTCTCGAAGATTTTTCTGCATGGGAATACTGTTTTTTCCCCCAATGGACTATTTTTGAGGACCTCCCTCCTTAACAGCAGCTTTAAAAAAAACACTTCACAATTTTTTTGAAAAAATTTGCTCGTCAGATTAACCTACTTTCATTTTTGGTGACTTTAATGAACCAAATGTAATGGTTTGATCCAGATCCCAAAAAATTCCCTTTAGTTTACGGCTATGTATCAAAACAGCCTGACACAAATAATTTTAGAACCTGCTAGAAATCAAAATGTTCTTGATTTAGTTTTGGCATCAAATCCTGAACTTATGTATGAAAACTCAATTTTAGAACCTTTTTCGAATAGTGATCATGCTTCTATTTGTGTTCTCAATTTGAATTCCTCGAAAAATAGCTCGCCAACTAAATGACCAAATTTTGTTAAAGCTAACTACACTGCTATGTCTTCATTTCTTGATAGTTTAGATTGGGCAATCATATTTTCTGACTTCTCTATCTAATATTAATGATTTTTTTGTTGTTTTTTCGGACATTTTAAATTATTTAATAACAACTTACGTTCACCGTTTTTTTCCTCAAATGGGGTCTTTTGAGGAAAAAAATTTCGAAATGAGGAAAAAATTTTGGGTATGGTTCTCATCGAGGAAAAAATTTTGGGGAATTCCAAACCGAAAAGATGCGTTTTGGTGGACTTAAAAGGGTCAAAATCTCAAAATTTTCCGGCGCTTGGCGCCGGTCATGGGACTACAATCTTGACTATTTTCTATCAGGCGCGGCCATTAGCATATCTACTTCGACTTACTAATTAATGCCCAACAGTTTCTATCAATCAAGTTAGCTCGTTTCATTTTCTAATCGTTAACAGTCAATTATGTCGCCCAATATTGAGATTTTTCATCAATTTTCTCAATTTTTTCTCTCGATGTTTGGAATTTTTCAAACGTCTGCAACCTGAACTTTTGCGTTTATTGGAGATGGAAATTGAAGACATCATTCTAGACTGCGATTTTAGAACTTCTGTTTATGAATATCTGTTGGACAGATTTATTTTCCAGCGTCTTAGATATAAAAACTGAAAAATTTTCCCCTCGCTTCGCGCCGGAATGGGAAACAAATTATACTTCATGAGTCGGATTTTAATTTATTTCCCAACGTTGTGAAGGTTCAATTTCCAGCGTTGTAGAAAGTGAAAATCCAAAAATTTTTCCGGCGCTCCGCGCCGGACCAAGAACTAAATAAAATTAGATGATTCTGAGAGCCATAGAGATGTTAATAGCGGATAAATTCCTGAGAACTCTATCGTTATTCGTTAACATGCTTCACCCGCTCCTGTGGAACACCAATATATTCTTCATGAGCTCATTTTGGCTAACATAACTAGAATTTTCTCAATTTTTTCTCATTTTTGCAGGTTTCTGACTCCAAATACAACAAATGCTTGGGTATGCCCCTAGAATGCGTAAAAAAGCATCCGTAGCCACATTATAAGCGTTTTTACAAATGTGGAAAATTTTTGGAAAATGAGGAAAAAAATTGTGGGTCCGGTTCTCATGTGGAAAAAATCTTCGAGGAAAAAAAACGGTGCTTACGTTCCTCTATCAGCTGATTGCAAGTCTAGAAAGCCGTCTAAAGAACTTAATACGCTTTTATAGAAAAAATGCAAATTATGGAATAAACAAGAAAGAAAACCTAGGGGATGTTAAGCACATACCTGTAAGAGGTCCGACCAGTGGGGGGAGGGGGTAAATCCGAAATTTGGGGGAGGGGGGGGGGGTCGGAAAATGTCGAAATTTTTCCCAAAAAAGGCCAAAAAACACTCTGTTTTGCAAATTTTTTTAATTTAGAAGATAATGTTTCTAAAGCTTCTGTTTTCAGTCACAAAGGATAAATCTGGTGATAGCAAGTTAGCTTTAATTCATAATTTCGAACTAAAATCGTGTACTTTTTCGGTTGACATTGTCAGAAAAGTACTAAAAAACTTGAAACCTAGTTCATCAGCCGGTCCAGATAGGTTCCCTTTACTTTTTGAAAAATTAGCAAATTCTCTGTGCATTCCGTTATCCACCATACTCGAAGTTCCTTTCAGAACACATACCTTACCGGAAATCTGGTTGAAATCAAATGTAATCAAAATACATAAAAAAGGACCGAAAAATCACGTTGAAAATTATCGGCCCATTTCGCTTACTTGTGTTGCCTGTAAACTTATGCAATCGATTATCAAGTTCAAATTGATTAATTATTTAGACGATAATTCTATTCTTTCAAAATGTCAGTATGGTTTCAGATCAAACTTATCAACTTGTAAACCAGTGTTGCCAGACGCGGCTATTTCCCGCCATTTTCGCTGTTTTCAGTCCCCTCTGGCGATTTTTCCGGCGGTTTGACTATTTGGCGGTTTTTGCCGTGGTTTTGGCGGTTTTCAATTTTTTGCTTACCACATGAACGCAAGATCAGAGTTGGCGGCAGCGTTTTTTTGTGCACGGAAATTTGTACCAATTGGCACGGGAGGCCAAAAAAACTTGTGTCAATAGCACAAGAAATTTTTTCGTACTAGAAACATACTGAAAACTGCGAAAAAGTTTCAGGCCAAAAGTTTGATGAGAAGTTAACGTTTAACGCATTAATTTTTTGTTAAAATCGTGTCCAACCTATTTTTCAGCTAACTATGTCAGTGAGATAAAAAAGCCGTGCAAGAAAAATGAAAATAGTTCACGACGACTCAAAAAGAAATGGAATGCTGAGAGAATTTAAATAACTCTAGAATTGTTCAGGAAGTTCAAATTGATTCAATTTTCGACTACAAATATGAATAGGATATATTTAACAACAATGTTAAGACTAGAGAAAATAAAGTCGAAAATTGTGGAAATCTTCGGTTGAAACATTGTACTATTACCAACGATGTCGATTTTTCTATTTGAATCAATCAAACACAAAAAAAGTAAGAATTTCAGTTTCAAATCAAAATCTGACAGGATTAACAGAGAATATTGAGACTTTCTTTTCATTCATCAGTCATTGACAGCCTCTATAAAGTTTGCTGCAACGATACTAATACACTGTTCGAAGAGAAATCGTTCGCGTTCGGTTCAAATATACGAATAGGAAATATTATATTCATTGACTCGGCGCGTAGCGCCGAAAAATTTTTGCATTTTCAGCCCCTAAAACGTATAAAAATGTTTGACCAGCCAAAAATTTTGTGCCAATCGGCACAAACGCTCAAAATTTTTTGTGCCATTCCAATTTTTGCGTGCAAAAAGCCCTGTTTTGGCACAAAAAAACACTGGTTGGCGGGCATTAGGTTTTTAGCTTGAGTGGTTTTTTGGGTTGAAAAATTGGACATTTTTGGGTTTTTTGACTAAAAAGTTCATTTTTTTCAATTTTGTTCTCAAGAATACACGTTTCGGCTAAATTTTAATAGTCGGTTCCCGGCCTTCAGCCTGATTATTGTATATGAATTGTTTGTTAATTTTGAGCATGGATTTCTGTGACTAGTGAATAGACAATTATTTTTTCTTTAAAATTTTCCTTAGACTTAGGCTTAGGGTACTTCCAAATGAAGTTGTTAGTTAAAATAGTATCAAGGGTCTTAAAGAAATATAGTGTTTATACTTTCTGGTGGAATTGTGTAGTGGTAAACGCATTAAGTCCATAGGCTGGTGTACCAGGTTCTTGAAGTAGGTAGGATTTTTCTGTAGTGACAAGGACTATGTGAGATGTGTGCAGATTTTATGCAAATGAGTTCCTGAATGTTATGAGCGCCTGGATTTTCGAACTGATCTGTATAGCTGTCATCTTGAAGAGTCCAAAAAAGCCAGTTTGGACCATAATTTGGAAGGGAACCGACTTGTAAAAAAATTGCTCAAAACACTGGTGGTGGGCGTGGAACCCATTTTTTGATATGTTGCTATCTACATAACTCACGCCAGTTATACGTTCCGACAAGAAAACGTCTGAGAAAATCGTTTACGACTCACAAAAACATAAAATGCTCACAGAATTCAAATACCTATACAGACATCAGGGCTGTTAAAAACGCCCTTTTCAAACTTTGGAATGCTACGTTTTTTAAATGGATTTTTCATTGTTATTCTGTCAGGCATGTTGCCACTTTATCGAGAACACTTCGAAACGCTCTACCGGATGCTATCTGTAAAGTATAGTCAATCAAAGACAAAAAAATTTCAAAAATTACTCGCAATATTTTTCAAAAAAAATCGTCGTGAAAAGTATTATTTTGTTAGAAATGAACATATAAATTTTAGTGGTGAATGTATTAACAGTGTTTTACTTTACAGTCGAATTTCCTTCCACCAATTTTTTCAGAGTTCCAATTTTTTTGCAATCGTCATGTCGTCTTTACATTCCATGCAGTTGCAAGGTATACGTAGTTTTAACCCTAAAATCGCCGAACGTATATCTTTCGAATCGCCCGTCACCGTTCTTTTGGGTCATAACGGAGCGGGAAAAACGGTAAGAATATTCCAATTTATTCGATTTTCGATTGAAAAATTTTTTTCGGTCGAAAATCGAAAAATTTCAAATTTTTTTCTTTGATTAAAGATTTAAAATTTTCAATTTTTTAGACCGTTATCGAAGCTCTAAAATATATAACTAGCGGTGATATGCCGGCCGGCAGTAAAGGAGCAGCGTTCGTTCACGATCCTAAAGTAAAAATTTAAGAATTCTGAAAAATTCTAGAATTCTGAATCAATACCAGAAGATCATAATGAAGAAATTTAAAACTTGAATTGTTATTAAAATTCCTAGAAATTCAGTTCAAAATTTAAATAATACGTCGGCGGTTTCAAGGTTGAAATAGAAACAGAAAAGTTCAAATTTTTTGAAGTTTGAAAATTCCGCAATTTTCCTGCAAAATTGTTGAAATTCTGTTATTTTATTAGCAAACAACCAAGAAATTCGAGTAAGATTAGATATTGCCGCATTTTAGACCAAATATCTTTTAATTGAGAATTCGCTGAGTAGAGTAAATCCGAGAATTCCTGGAATCTGCTTAAAATTTTTGAATTTCGCAGGACAATCATTTGTTGAATTTTTCCAAAAAGCACAGAATATCTGGAATAATTCCGTCGGAAACAATTTTTCTAAGCGAAATTTTACATTTCCCAGTGATGAACTCGAAAATTCGAAAAAATCTCACGTCTGAACATTGTAGAATAAATATTCGGAAATTTAACAGAAAAATTCAAGAATTTGCTTCAAATACTTATAGATTTTGTTTTTTGGCAAAAAAGTTGAAATTTTGTAATTTAATTTGGAGAAAAATAAGGTATTCCAGCAAGAATTATAGAATTTTGAATGTCAAGAAATTATGATTGAGAAATTCAAAGTTGAAATTTTTCCAAAAATTCTGATCAAAATTCAAATGTTAGGTCGGCGGCAGCAAACGTAAGATAAAATACAAAAAAATATTGAATTTTAAAATTTTAAAGTTTGCAAATTTTGAGTTTTTGCATAAAATGGTTCTAGTTTTGAAAAAAATGTTGAAATTAGGTAATTTCAATGCCAAGAAAAAACATAATTTGAACAAAATTTAAGATTTAAGCTTTTGAAACCGAATATTTAAATTAGCTTAGAATTTTCGAAATTTCTTTCTTGCAATTACTCGGATTATTCCCAAAATGATTCAGAATGTCGAACTGTTCCTACCAAATTCTCTTTTCCTTTCAAAATTTCGATAATTAATTAAAATAAATTAAAAATTCTCAATTTAGGAGAAAATCCACGATTAAATTTTTAAAAATAAATATCAAAAATTTACTTAGAATTTTCAAATTTGACTAAAAAGACCTTCGATAATTTCTCAGAAATTGCTCTAAATTTTCTTAGAAATTTTTTTTTCAACAAAATCGTCCAATTACGTATTTTAATTGACATAATGTATATAGAATTAATTATTGCAAAATTGATATTGGAAGCTATAGTCCTGGAATCTGATTTAAATTTTCGAATTTTGCAAAAAAAATTTGTAAAGCAATGAAAATTTATAATAATTTCGTCAAAAATCTATTTTTCAGCTACGAAATTTTGACATTTTTATTGATAATTCGGAAATTAAGAAAAAAAATATTTAGCACAATTCGCTTGACATTTTTAAGTCTTGTTTTGTTCAAATTCTTTTATTTTACACGCAGAAAACTTAAAATGTCGACCGAAATTCCCGATTTCGATACATTAAGCCGAATATTTATATAAATACACAATTTGCTTAGAATTTTCAGATTTAAGTTGTGTGTTTTTTTGGGGGAATTTTTCAAAATCTTTTCCTCTTGAAATTGTGTAATTTTCTATGATTTAGCAGATATGTATTGAGTAGCATATTTTGAAAATATCGGGGCGTCCGGGTCCAAAATTTTAAGAATATTGGGTTGGGGTCCAAAACTTCGAGAACATGGGGTTTGAGTTATACATGCACATAGGCGGGTAGGAGGTAAACCCTCATACATGAGACCCTGGCCGCCCCCTGACCAAAAAAAATCGTCAAACACCCCCCCTGAACGTTTTCCACGAGAGCTGTTTGATGATTTTTGTGTATATTTTGTATGAAAAATACGTTTGCAGAACTTTTTTGTTGTTTTTTGCTCGCCCCTACCTCCTGGATAAAAAGTCCAAGGACCCTCCCCCCGCAAAATTTTTGCCGTGCATGTCTGGTCCGAGTCGGGGTCCGAAAAATGGTCGGGTAAGTTCGGGTCTTGTTTGGAGTCCGGGTACCTGATACGTCTCTAGTATCGGGCAGCATATCGGGTTCAGGTCAGGGTCCAAAATTTTAAGAATATCGGGTCCGGTTTCGAGTCCAACAAAATGGTCGGGTAATATCGGGATTAGTATCGGATCCAGGTACCCGATGCATCTCATAGTATACTGTAGATTCAAAACTCTTTCTGTCGAAATTTAAATTTTTTCAATATTTTCAGATTAACAACGCCTCGGAAGTTAAAGGTCAAATTAAATTAAAAGTTACGAACGCCAAAGGTGATACTGTAGTTTTGACGAGGTCGCTTTTAGTAACGCAAAAGAAGGTGGTGTTTTTTTAAATTTTGGTCATTATATTTTTTAAAATAAATTTTGAATTTTGTACAGACAAAATCCGAATTCAAAACCTTAGAAGGCGTCGTTCAAATTATTCCCCAAAAAGGCGAAGTAAAATTTAGTGTTTTTTTTTTAATTTTTGTGAACAAAATTTTAAATTCTAGTATTTTAGCAACTTAGTTTAAGCGGAAAATGCGTCGATATCGAAAGAGAAGTAATGTGGAAATGATCTTTTTTTGCTCAATATTAATCTCATTATTTTTGTAGGCTATATTAGCTTTAGGCGTTTCGAAATCTATCTTGAACAACGTCATATTCTGCCACCAAGAAGATTCTAATTGGTATTCTAGTTTTTTCATTCTTCAAAACTCTTTAATATGTATTTTTTCATTTCAAGGCCCTTGAGCGAAGCTAAAATTGTAAAATCACGTTTCGACGATATTTTCAACGCTACCATTTACATAAAAGGCATGGAAAGTATGCGAACTTTACAAAAATTGCAGGTTAGCGTAAAATTTGTTTGGCAGTATTTGGAAATTATTGACTTTAAAGCTATTCTGAAAAATCCCCATAAAATCCAATAATATCCGAATACATCCAAAGTGATGATTCTAAAAATCGAAGCGAATCCTCTAATTAAAATCATTAGGCATCGATTTTACTATGTTCAAACCTTTAATATTTCTTAATTATTGGTCCTTGTGCTGAGCATTCAAATTCCCGAATTGAGACATTAATATTTCTATTTTTTGATTGGAAAAAGCAGAATATTTGAAGCAAAATTCTAAGTTTTGAATGGCATTCGAAAAGATTATTCGAAACATTCGAAAATTCTAAGCAAATTTTTCAATAATGTATTGATTTTCAATATTGTACGAATCGGGTCTAATTTCCGAATTTCGGCTCGAATTTCGACTTTTTTTCATCAGGAAAAATAGAATTTTGGAGCAAAAGATTTGAAATTTCGGTTGCTTCCTAGAAATCTGATCGAATTTAATTTTTAATTTGAAAAATTCTGACTGAATTTTAGGACTTGCAATGTTCAGACTTCAAAGCTTTTTTTCAATTTTCGAATTTATCAATGGAAATTTCACAATGTCTTGGACGATTTTGCTTAAAAAATAGTCTTTTGACAGAATTTTAATTGGAAATTTCTAGTTCTTATCGACAATGTCAAAACAAATTTTGTTGCAAAATTCCCGAATTCTATGCGAATTCTTGGATTCAAGCTCTCAAAATCAATTCCTAACTGTTCAAGCACTGTTAATCAACAAAAAAAATTCTACGATTTTGATGAAATACGGAGAATTCAAAGTGAAAAATGCTAAATTTCGATTGACTCCATAAAATTATTTAAAGTTTTTCAGCGAAATTTAGAAATTGCAATTGAATTTTTGATAATTTTAAAAATTCATTCTGCAATTTTTAGCCTAGGTTTTCTCTACAGAATCTACAATTTTTTATTGACAGCATGTATAATATAGAAGGAAATTTTCCAATTTATAGAAGGAAATTTTCCAATTTTAAAGGAACAGATTATCTTGTGGAAACAATTCAAAGTTTTTGCCGATTTATGAAAAAATCAATGATAATTTTTAATGCAGAATTCGCAAAATTCTAAGTGAATTCTGTACTCATGAATATTTCATTTAAAGTGCTAAAAGCGGAAATGAAATTTTTTGAATTTAGTCTTTTTCTCTTGAAAAAAAACTTTTTTATATAGAAGAAATTCAAAATTTCAAAATCAGCTTTTAGAATTATTGCGGGACAGAATTTTCTAGAATTTTGTACAATTTCAAGTTCAAATTTTTTCATCATAATTCTCTGGTATACAGAAATCCACGGTTATAGGATTCTTGAATCTTTTTAGAACAACGAAATAAATAATATGAAAGAAAATCTTAAATTTTATAAAGAAGATAAAGAAGAAGCCGAAAAAGTAAAAGGAAAAATCTCAACGCCGCTCGAATCTTCATTTTTAAAATTTTACAATTCTTTTCAGCTCACTAAAGAACTTAAAAATTTAAAATCGAAAATAAATGATAACGAAGAAATAATTGATAAATTAAAATCGCAAATGGAACCGATGGAAAATCAAATTAATCATATAATGGAATTGGACAAGAAATATAACGCTTTAAAATCTGTTCTCTGTAAGTTTTTTACCCTTTTCCTTTTTTATTTTTTACTTTCTTGTTTTTTCGCTTTCACTTTCTTTCACTTTTGCTGTTGTAGTTTTGTATTTTTTTACTTTTACCTATAGTTTTTTGACGAAAATTTCGTAATAAAAATTTTTTTGTAGCCGCCGAACAATACGAAAAACGATCTTTGGGAAGAACAAATTGAAAATTTACGTTCGAAAATTAGCAAGTTTTACGAGGGCGATTGCCAAAAATTACGCCAAGAATTAAATAATTTTCAAAAAGTTTGCGATCAAAAGCGAGCGATGAAAATTCGAGTAAAATTTAAAAATTTTCAATTGTTAATAATTGAAATTTTTCATTTAAAGTTAGAGGATTCTAAACGCGATTTTGATCGTGAAATCGAAGATTTGAATAAATCGAAAAATCGTAAAATAATAGAGAAAGGCAAAATTGAAGCGGAAATTTGCGTAATGAAAGAATTTTCTCAGAATTTTACATTTTTAAGACGAATGTTTCTCAGAATTTTAAAAGCAAAATAGCGGAAAAGAGTAGTACTCTGCGTTGATACCACTGCTT
>CAWUHX010000014.1:1559923-1598570 GCA_963922205.1 Romanomermis culicivorax | reverse complement strand
CAAGAATTTGCGTCAAATACTTATAGATTTTTTTGTTGGCAAAAAAGTTGAAATTTTGTAATTTTAATTTGGAGAAAAATAATGTATTCCAGCAAGAATTCTAGAATTTTGAATGTCAACAAATTATGAATGAGAAATTCAAAGTTTACATTTTTTTCAAAAATTCTGATCAAAATTCAAAAGTTACGTCGGCGGCAGCAAACGTTTGCAAATTTTGAGTTTTTGCGTAAAATGGTTCTAGTTTTGAAAAAAACGGCAAGAAAAAAACGTAATTTGAGCAAAATTTCAGATTTAAGCTTTTGAAACCGAATATTTAAATTAGCTTAGAATTTGTGAAATTTCTATCGTGAAATTACTCGGATTTTTCCCGAAATGATTTAGAATGTCGAACTGTTCCTACGAAATTATCTTTTCCTTTCAAAATTTCGAAAACTAATTAAAATAAATAAACAATTCTCAATTTAGGAAAAAATCTACGATTAAATTTTTTAAAATAAAATATCAAAAATTTACTTAGAATTTTCAAATTTGACTAAAAAGACCTTCGATAATTTCTAAGAAATTGCTCTAAATTTTCGTAGAAATTTTTTTTCAACAAAATCGTCCAATTACGTTTTTTTAATTAACATAATGTATATAGAATTAAACACTGCAAAATTGATATTGGAAGCTATAGTCCTGGAATCTGATTTAAATTTTCGAATTTTGCAAAAAAAAAATTGTAAAGCAATGAAAATTTATAATAATTTCGTCAAAAATCTATTTTTTCAGCTACGAAATTTTGAAATTTTTATTGATAATTCGGAAATTAAGAAAAAAAAATATTTAGCACAATTCGCTTGACATTTTTAAGTCTTGTTTTGTTCAAATTCTTTTATTTTACACGCAGAAAACTTAAAATGTCGACCAAAATTCCCGATTTCGGTACATTAAGCCGAATATTTATATAAATACACAATTTGCTTAAAATTTTCAGATTTAAGTTGTGTGTTTTTTTGGGGGAATTTTTCAAAATCTTTTCCTCTTCAAATTTGTGTAAATTTCTATGATTTAGCAGAGATGTATTGTGTAGCATATTTTGAAAATATCGGGGCGTCCGGGTCCAAAATTTTTAAGAATATTGGGTTGGGGTCCAAAACTTCGAGAATATGGGGGTTTTGAGTTATACATGCAACATAGGCGGGGTAGGGGGTAAACCCTCATATTTGAGACCCTGGCCGCCCCCTGACCAAAAAATCGTCTAACACCCCCCTGAACGTTTTCCACGAGAGCTGTTTGATGATTTTTTGTGTATATTTTGTATGAAAAAATACGCTTGCAGAACTTTTTTGTTGTTTTTTGCTCGCCCCTTACCTCCTGAAAAAAAAAGTCCAAGGACCCTCCCCCCGCAAAATTTTTGCCGTGCATGTCTAGTCCGAGTCGGGGTCCAATAAAATGGTCGGGTAAGTTCGGGTCTTGTTGCGAGTCTGGGTACCTGATACGTCTCTAGTATCGGGCAGCATATCGGGTTCAGGTCAGGGTCCAAAATTTTAAGAATATCGGGTCCGGTTTTGAGTCCAACAAAATGGTCGGGTAATATCGGGATTAGTATCGGTCGGGTCCAGGTATTCGATGCATCTCATAGTATATTGTAGATTCAAAACTCTTTTTGTCGAAATTTAAATTTTTTCAATATTTTCAGATTAACAACGCCTCGGAAGTTAAAGGTCAAATTAAATTAAAAGTTACGAACGCCAAAGGCGATACTGTAGTTCTGACGAGGTCGCTTTTGGTAACGCAAAAGAAGGTGGTATTTTTTTAAATTTTGGTCATTATATTTTTTTTAATAAATTTTGAATTTTGTACAGACAAAATCCGAATTCAAAAACCTTAGAAGGCGTCGTTCAAATTATTCCCCCAAAAAGGCGAAGTAAAATTTAGTGTTTTTTTTTAAACTTTTGTGAACAAGATTTTTAAATTCTAGTATTTAAGCAACTTAGTTTAAGCGGAAAATGCGTCGATATCGAAAGAGAAGTATGTAGAAAATGATTGTTTTGCTCAATATTAATCTCATTATTTTTGTAGGCTATATTAGCTTTAGGCGTTTCGAAATCTATCTTGAACAACGTCATATTCTGCCACCAAGAAGATTCTAATTGGTATTCTAGTTTTTTCATTCTTCAAAACTCTTTAATATGTATTTTTTTCATTTCAAGGCCCTTGAGCGAAGCTAAAATTGTCAAATCACGTTTCGACGATATTTTCAACGCTACAATTTACATAAAAGGCATGGAAAGTATGCGAACTTTGCAAAAATTGCAGGTTAGCGTAAAATTTGTTTGGCAGTATTTGGAAATTATTGACTTCAGAGCTATTCTGGAAAGTCTCCATAAAATCCAATAATATCCGAATACATCCAAAGTGATGATTCTAAAATTGAAGTGAATCCTCTAATCAAAATCATTAAACATCGATTTTACCATGTTCAAACCTTTAATATTTTTTTAATTATTGGTCCTTGTGCTGAGCATTAAAATTTCCGAATTGAGACATTAATATTTATATTTTTTGATTGGAAAAAGCAGAATTCTTGAGGAAAAAAATTCTAAGTTTTGAATGGCATCCGAAAAAGTTTTTTCAATGTATTGATTTTCAATATTGTACGAATCGGTCTAATTTCCGAATTTCTGCTCGAATTTCGACTCTTTTTATCAGGAAAAAATAGAATTTTTGAAGCAAAAGATTTAAAATTTCGGTTGCTTCCTAGAAATTTAATTGAATTTAATTTTTAATTTGAAAAATTCTGACTGAATTTTAGGGACTTGCAATGTTTAGACTTCAAAGCTTTTTTTTCGATTTTCGAATTTATCAATGGAAATTTCACAATGTCTTGGACGATTTTGTTTAAAAAAATTAGTCTTTTGACGGAATTTTAATTGGAAATTTCTAGTTCTTATCGACAAAGTCAAAACAAATTTTGTTGCAAAATTCCCGAATTCTATGCGAATTCTTGGATTCAAGCTCTTAAAATCAATTCCTAACTGTTCAAGCACTGTTAATCAACAAAAAAAATTCTACGATTTTGATGAAGTACGGAGAATTTAAAGTGAAAAATGCTAAATTTCGATTGACCTCCATAAAATTATTTAAAGTTTTTCAGCGAAATTTAGAAATTGCAATAGAATTTTTGATAATTTTAAAAATTCATTCTGCAATTTTTAAGCCTAGGTTTTCTCTACAGAATCTACAATTTTTTATTGACAGCATGTATAATATAGAAGGCAATTTTCCAATTTATAGAAGGAAATTTTCCAATTTTAAAGGAACAGATTTATCTTGTGGAAACAATTCAAAATTTTTGCGGATTTATGAAAAAATCAATGATAATTTTTAATGCAGAATTCGCAAATTCTAAGTGAATTCTGTACTCATGAATATTTCATTTAAAGTGCTAAAAGCGGAAATGAAATTTTTGAATTTAGTCTTTTTCGCTTGAAAAAACTTTTTTATATAGAAGAAATTCAAAATTTTCAAAAATCAGCTTTTAGAATTATTGCGGGACAGAATTTTCTAGAATTTTGTACAATTTCAAGTTCAAATTTTTTCATCATAATTCTCTGGTATACAGAAATCCACGGTTATAGGATTCTTGAATCTTTTTAGAACAACGAAATAAATAATATGAAAGAAAATCTTAAATTTTATAAAGAAGATAAAGAAGAAGCCGAAAAAGTAAAAGGAAAAATCTCAACGTCGCTCGAATCTTCATTATAAACATTTTACAATTCTTTGCAGCTCACTAAAGAGCTTAAAAATTTAAAATCGAAAATAAATGATAACGAAGAAATAATTGATAAATTAAAATCGCAAATGGAACCGATGGAAAATCAAATTAATCATATAATGGAATTGGACAAGAAATATAACGCTTTAAAATCTGTTCTCTGTAAGTTTTCTACTTTTTTTCCTTTTTTATTTTTTTACTTTTTTGTTTTTTTGCTTTCACTTTCTTTCACTTTTGCTGTTGTAATTTTGTATTTTTTTACTTTTACCTATAGTTTTTTGACGAAATTTCGTAATAAAAATTTTTTGTAGCCGCCGAACAATACGAAAAACGATCTTTGGAAGAACAAATTGAAAATTTACGTTCGAAAATTAGCAAGTTTTACGAAGGCGATTGCCAAAAATTACGTCAAGAATTAAATAATTTTCAAAAAGTTTGCGATCAAAAGCGAGCGATGAAAATTCGAGTAAAATTCAAAAATTTTCAATTGTTAATAATTGAAATTTTTCATTTAAAGTTAGAGGATTCTAAACGCGATTTTGATCGTGAAATCGAAGATTTGAATAAATCGAAAAATCGTAAAATAATAGAGAAAGGCAAAATTGAAGCGGAAATTTGCGTAATGAAAAAAATTTTCTCAGAATTTTACTTTTTTCAAGACAAATGTTTCTCAGAATTTTAAAAGCAAAATAGCGGAAAAGAGTAAAATGATCAAAATGTTATCGGAAAAATTGGATTTGAAATGTAAGTTTTGGGGACGAAAATTTTTCAAATTTTCACAAATATTCGATTTTTTAAAGATAGTGACGACGACAAAGAATCTCTGAATCAAATTGATAGGGCGTTGAAAAAATTGAAAGCAGAAATTGAATCTAAAAAGGTAAATTCACATTAATTTTGAATTATTTTTTAAATTCAAAAGTTTCGAATGTTCAGATAGAATTCGCCGAAAAAGAAGCCATTTTGGACGCCGAAGTACAAAAAGCTATAGGCGCCGAATCGGAATTTAAAGCTAATTTACGTTTTAAAGAAGAAAATTTGCAAAAAATCGATACGAATTTAAAATCAATGCAATTAAAATTACAAGAAATCGAAACTTCTCGAAAATTGTGAGCGAAATCGATCGATTGTCGATTTTTTTAAAATTTTTCTCAAATTTTTAGATTAGATGAATTGGACGAAGAAATTAACGATTTAAAATCCAAAATTGAATTTTCGATGAATGATTTCGACGAAGAAAAAACTAAAAAAGAAATTTGTAGTTTAAACGAAGAAAAACAAAAATTAGAAAAGAAAGTATGTGTAGAAAATAGTTAGAGGTGTATCGGGTAGCATATTTTCAAAATATCAGGTCAAGATCCAAAATTTTAAGAATATCGGGTAGGGTCCGGGTCCGGTTCCAAAGTTTTGAGAACATCGGGTCCCCGTCCGGGTTCAACCAGATAGTCGGATAATTTCGGGTCTTGTTTCGGGTCCGGCTAACTGATACATCCTATCTGGTTGGATATCCGCTCCAGGTCCGAGGCCAATATGCTAAGAATTTGGAGTTCAGATCTGGGTCTAACAAAATCGTCGGGTAAATTCGGGTCTTGTTTCGTATCCATGTACCTGATAGATCTCTAATATCGAGTAGCATATATTTTTAATATGTCTGGTTCAGGTCAGGGTCCAAAATTTTAAGAATATCGGTTCCGGGTCCGGTCCAAAATTTTAAGAATATCGGTTCTGAGTCCAGGTCCAAAGTTTTAAGAATATCCGGTTCGGGTCCAAAATGGTCGGGTAATTTCGGGACTTGTTTCGTGCTCGGGTACCTGATATCTAGTGTCGGGCAGCATATTTTGAAAATATCGGGTCCAGATCCGGGTCCAAAATTTTAAGAATATCAGTTCCGGGTCCGGGTCCAAACTTTATTTTTATCGGGTCTTGTCCGTGTCCAACAAAATGGACGGGAACTTTCGGGTCTTGTTTCAAATCCGGGTACCTGATACAAGTCTCTAGTATCGAGTAGCATATCTTAAAAATATCGGGTCCAGATCCGAGCCCAAAATTTCAAGTATATCAGATCCGAGTCCTATAAAATGGTCGGTTTATTTTGGGTCTTGTTTCGAATCGGGGTAACCGATACATCTGTAAAACAGAATGTATGTAGATAATTAAAGATTTCTCATTTTTGATATTTTAGCTACAAAAATTACAAAAATTATACTTCGAGCTACAAAAATCTAGCGGAATTCGATCAAAATTGGCCAATCTGAACGAAGATTTCGAATTGAAAAAGCAAAAACGCGACGATTTATTGGAGAAATACTATCGGGAATTGGAAGATCGTTTCGGCGGTGTATCTAATTCGGAATTGAGGTTTTAGAAATCTTTACAATTTTTAATGCAAAATTTTTGTCAAAATTTATAATTTTAGGTCAAACTTAGAAGGAAAGTTAGGAAAAATTAAACAAGAAATTGACGTAAATGACGTCAAAATGCGAGAAATTCAAAACGAATTGGCCAAAAACGAAAGTTCTAGATCGTCGTTGAAAAATCAAATTTGGCAAAAAGAAAACGAGTTGAAAGAATACGAAGAAAAGATGTTGCAAGTATGTCGAAAAGAGTTGAAAAATTCCGCGAAATTCGACCAATTTTTTAGGTTTCATTCGTCGATAATTCGTCGCAAGAAGACGAATCGAATTATTTCGATCGAATTTTAGAAAATTTACGACTCGATTTGGAGAATATTCGTTTCGAAAAGGGTCGCATAGAAGGATCGGAATACGTTTTTACGGATTACGCGGAGAAATTGACCAAAAAACCCTGTTGCCCGTTGTGTAAACGAAATTTTTCCGATCGGGACGACGCTAAATCTTTGATTAATGATGTAAACTGATCGAAAAATTTATTTTCAAAAAAAGATGTTTTCACACTCTTCCAGACAATTGATTTTTGAAACATTTTTAAATCGTATCGTTTTTCTCTAATTTGAACTATATTTTTCCGACCGAAATGAGACTAAATTTTTGACTAATGATGTAAATTTATTGAAAAACATGATTGTAAAAAATCGATCCTTTCTGAGAAAGGATTTTTCTTCTTTGTTGAACATTTTTTCGAGTTGAAACGAAAATATTCCGATCAAAATGGAGCCAAATCGTTGATTAACCTGCCGAAAAAAATTGATTTTTGAAAAAATTGATTTTTTCAAAAAATAGAATTTTTGAACCTTCTAGAATCGCAATTTTTAAAGTTGGAACGAAATTTCTCCGATCGAAATGACGCCTAATCTTTGATTAATGGTCAAAAAAATTGATTTTTTCAAGTTTCGGAAAATTTAATTTTCAATAAAGAAATAGCATTTTCCAGTAGTCGAAAAAATTCTTTCTGGTCGAGATGATGTTGAATCGAAAATTAAATTATTCAAAAAAATTATTTTTCAAAAAATCGATTTTTTTAATTTCGATATTTATTTTTTGAATGGTAATTTCTCTAGTTGAAAAGGAATTTTCCATATCGGAAGGATGTGGTATAAATCTGTCAGAATGAGAATTGATTTTTCGGAAAAATCAGCTTTTTTCAACTTTCGAAAAATTGATTTTTTTCAATAAAAAATTGATTTTTCAATTTTTTAAATCGCAATTATTTGTTGTTGCAACGAAATTTTCTGTATCGAAATGATGCTTAATCGTTGATTAATAGTGCAAACCTGTCAGAAAAAGTCGGATTCATTGAAAAAATGAAAAAAAAATTTTCTCGAAAAATTGATTTTTAAAGAGATCGGGTTTCCATGTTTTTGAATCGCAATTTTATTAATTGAAATGAAATTTTTCTTATCGTGATGATGCCAAATCGTTTATTAATTATGGAAGCCTGTCAGAAAAAATGGATTTTTCATGGATAATGTAAATTTGTGGGAGAAATTTAATTTTCCTAATGAAAATTTTTTAAAAAATTTATTTTTCTCAATTTCCAGAAAATTTATTTGAAAAAATTGTTTTTTTTCACTTTTTAAATGACAATTTCTTTGCAGTTGAAACGAAATTTAGCCGATTTACCGCTAGAAAAACGACGCTTAAACGACGAAATTTCGAAAAAAGAGGAAAAATTAACGTCTATGCATCAATTACAACCCACTGTAGCTTTGGCCGAAAAATTAAAAACGACGGAAATTCCGCGATTGAAATCCGAATTAGACGGTCTAATTTCGCAATATAGAAAATTAAAAATTCAAGAAAATGAGGTAAAAAATGTAAATTTTTAAATTGAATGTTTGTTTTTTTAATTTTTTGTATTTAAAGTTCGAATCGAAATTATCGAAATTTAAAAATGATCAAATATTGTACGAACGTATTCTGCCCGATTTTATAAATATTGGTCATTTGGAAGAAGATTGTTCAAATTTGCGCGATCAAATCGATCAATTGAAGAAAGAAATACCGGCTGATAATTTCGATTGGTCCGATTTTGGCGGCAAAGTTTTAAATATGGACGAATTGAGGCGTGAACAAGAAAATTTACAAGTATATAAAATTTTACAATTTTTTTCGCCAAATTTTTTTCTTTATTTCTGGAATTTTAAATATAAATCATCGAATTTTAATAATTTTAAAAGAATTTAATTGATTTTTTACTCTTAATTATTTGATTGAAATTGTTTAAATCGCTGACTTTTGCGATTTTTCCCAAGAGAAATTTGAATTTCTTAATTTTTTCATAATATTTTCACCAAAAACTAGCGAAACATCACAGAAATCTAATAGCAGGTGATTTTTACCGAGTTTAACGATATTCGACGGGATATTTCAAATTTTGACTTTTTAAAAATGTGCATTCCGAGAAGAAGTTCATTTTCTGCCATTTTTAGTTTCATGTTCAGCGAAAAATCATTCGAATTTCGCGATTTATTGTCGAAATACATAGATTTTTTCGAAAATTTGAAATTATCTCATTGAATTCGAATTTTAAGTTCCCTTTAAATAATTACTTACGTATTATTTTGATTCAAAAACTGCAAATTCAAATTTCAAAATTTTTGAACCCATCATTCCATATTTTACAAAAAAAATTTAAATGCTGAATTTTAGGATTTATATCATTGCAGTAATCAACTGAAAATTGTAATTTCGAACAAAAAATCACTTTTGACGATTTATTTCTTGAATACTCTACCGAAAATTGGCTATTTTCGGTTAAAATTGGACTTTCCAATATATATTTTTCCAGTAGTTATAATTTTATATTTCGATTTTTTCAAATTTACAGAAAATTTAAAATTTTTAATTTTTTGCGTCTGTAATTTTATGTTTCAATTTTTTGATGGCAAAAAATTTAAAATCACCCATTTTTTGCATCTACAGTTTTATGCTTCGATTTCTAGAAAACCCCGTCATTCAAATCTAAAGAAAATTTAAGATTTTTGTAGAATTCATAATCTTGAGTTTCAATTTTTGTTAAATTGCAGAGAATTTAAAATATAAAATTTTTCATTATTTTGTGACTACGATGTTATGTTTCAATGTTTTGAATTCATAGAAAATTTAAAATTATGTTCCATTTTTTAATTTATAGAAAATTTAAAATTATGTTCCATTTTTTAGTTTATAGGAAATTTATAATTTAAAATTTTCTGTTTTTTCATCTTCGGCTTTATGTTTCAATTTTTTCAAAACCCATCTTTTTTATCTACAGAAAGTTTAAAATTTAATTTTTTTCCGTCTTCAGTTTTATGTTTCAATTTTTTTAATTACAAAAAATTTGAAATTAAAATTCTCTTTGTTTTGTATCAATTTTTTTCAATCTACGGGAGATTTAAAATTTAAAGTTTTCCATTTGTTTGCTTCCGTAATTTTATTTTCCAATTTTATTCTAATTTATAGGGTATTTAAAATCTAAAATTATCTTTTCTTTCAATCTTCAGGTCTATATTTCAATTTTTTAATTTACAAAAATTTCAATTCGTACACAAAATTTCAAATTTGAAAACTTCATATTTTTGCATCGATAATTTCATGTTAGGTATATCAATTTTTTAGTGTACATAAAATTAAACATTTTCTTTCTTAAAAAAAGCATCATTTCAATCCACGGAAAATTAAAATTTTTTTTTCTGTATCTTCAGTCAATATGTTTCAATTTTGTTTAATTAACCGACAATTTAAATTCATATTTTCATTTTTGCATCTATAATTTTCTTGAAGCGTTCCTTAAAATCCATAAATTTAAAATTGGAAAACGTCCAAAAAGACGCTGCCGACGCTCGCGAACGTTTGCACGTTTTGCGCAATCGTCTCAACGACGCTCAGTCGCGTCGCGTCGACGTCGAACGACGTCGTCAGACAGAGACGTCGTTACGATCGGATGTTCGACGTTCAAACGACGAACGTCGTCAATACGTCGACGATTTGGAAAACTGCCGTCGCGAAACGTCGCCCGTCCGTCGACGTTTGGACATGGCGTTGAAAAATCGCTCGACTATGATTGCCGATCGCGACGCATTCGGACGGCGAAACGCCGAACGTTTGGACGATTTACAAACAGTCAGGAGGCGATTGGACGATTTTGAACGATTGGAGCGAGAATTTCGAAATTGCGATTACGAAAAATCGATAACGCGATTAGAAGAAGAACTAGAAAATTTGGATTCGAGTTTAAAGGAGAAAAAACGAGAGTAAAAACAATTTTTTCACACAAATTAAAAATTTCTTCTTTTTTTCAAATTTTTCTTTTTTCTCTTTTTTTCGTTTCTCACTTATTTCTTTCCTTTTTTACTTCTTTTTTCTTCTTTTCTTTCTTAGTTCTTCGTAACGTTTTTTCTTCTCTTTCTTGTTCTCGTTTTTTCTTCTCTTGTTGTTTTTTTGTTTTTTTCTTCTTCCTCTTTTTCTTATTCCTCTCCACTCTCTCCACCTTCTTCTGTTTCTTTTTCTCCTTTTTTCTTTTTATTTCCTTGTTTTCTTTCTTTGTTCTTTTCCTTTTTATTTCTCATCTTTTTGCTTCGTTTTTTCACTTCGTTTTACTGCTTTTTTTCGCATTTTTCCTCCTTTTATTTTTTTGTCGATTTTCTTGTTTTTCTCCTTCTTGGTCTCTTTGTTTTTATCCGCTTCTGTTTCCTCTGTTTGTCCTTTCTCTTCCTTCTTTTCTTTTTCTTGTTCTTGTTTTTCTTCTTGTTATTTTTTCTTCTTTTCCTTTTCCTTTTCCTTTCGTTTTATCTTTTCCTTTTCTTTGCTTTTATTCTTTTTATTTTATTTTGCCGCTTTTCCTTTTGTCCCTTTAGTTTTCTATTTTCATTTCCTTTCTTTTGATCTTTCTTAATAGTTTTCGTTTTTTCTTTTTTAATTTACTTCTCGTTATTTTTTTCTCCTTTCTTCTCTTTTTATTTCTTTCAATTTTTTTTTTGATTCGCCTCTTTTTTCTTTTCTTTCAATTTATTTTCTTTCTAATCTTTTTTTTCGTTTTGTTCCGTTCCTCTTTGTTGTTTTTTATCATTTTTCTTTTGCTTTTCTGTTTCTGTTCTCTTTCTTTTTGTTTCCTTTTTCATTTCTTGGTATTTTTCCTTTTTTTCTTGTTTTTTTTTCTTTCTACTTGTTTTGTTTTTACTTCTCGTCTTATCATTTTCTTTTCTTTTTGTCTATTTTCTTTTCGTTTCTTTATTTCCTGTCTTTTGTTTTTTTCTCTTTTTTCCCTGTTTCCTCTTTTTTCTATATTTTTTTTCTAGTTCCCTTTCTTTTGTTTTTGTTTCTTTCATTTTTGTCCCCGTTTGTATTTTCCTTTTTGTCTTTTTGTTTCTCTTCTTTTACCTTTTCTCCTTCTCTTTTTGCGTTTCCCCCATTTTTGTTTCTCCTTTTTCTTTCTGTTTTTATATTTTGCTTTTACTTTTTTTCTTTTTAGTTCTTTTCTTTTGGATTCTTTTCCCTTTGTTTTTTTGCCTTTCTTTCATTTCGGTTCCTTTCTTTTTGCTCTATCCCTTTTTGTTTCTCCGCTTTTTTTATTCATGTTGTTTCTTTTTCATTTCCTTTCTCTTTGTTTCTTGTAGTTTTTTTCCCTTTGATTTCTTTTCTCTTCTTGTTTTTTTCCTTTTCTGTTGTTGTTTTTCTTTTCTTTTTCTGTTTCTTTTCTTGTTGTTTCTTTTCTTTTCTTGTGTTCATCGGTTTTCTTTCATGCTTTTCTTTTCTGATTGTTAAAAAAAATTCAATTTCTAGGCTCAAAGAAAACGACGAAAAAATTTCTTCTATCCAAGAAAGTTTAGAAATGCAAGAAACGTACAGGCGAAATTTGAGCGATAATTTAGAATTGAAAACTAAATTGGAATTGATCGAAACTTCGACGACGAAAATTCGCGATTTAACCGATCAAATTGAAAAATTGACAGCTTCGGGTATTTTTTCGTTTGAAGCAACTTTTCGAGTTTTTGCTTCAAAATTCTAATTTTTGCGACTGTCGGGTTTATAATTCTGAGCTGAAATTCGAATTTTTCTTTTCGTTGCATGCATAATATTTAATCATTTTTCCGAATCGTAGTCGAGTATTGTCGGGAAAAATTTGAATTCTTCAAATTTTGATCAAAAGTTTTCTCATTATTCTACAGTTTCGAGCTGTAAATTTTAGACATGTATCGGGCACCCAGACCTGAACTGAGACCCGAAATTATCCGATCATTTTGTTGGACCCGGACCCGATATTCTTAAAATTTTGGACCCGGACCTGATATTTTCAAAATTTTGGACCCGATACATCTCTAGTTTTTATTATATGAAGATTACACGTATATCACATAGATTAGCGTTTTGAAAAGTATGATGGACCCGGACCCGAAATGAAACCTGAAATGACTCAACTATTTGATGAACCCGATCCCGATATTGTTACAATTTTGGACCCGATACATCTCTAAATTTCTAAGAATCTTCCACTGAAAACCACACTTTTTTACTAATTGTTTCAATACTCTCTCGATTTTTAGGTTTAGAAAAATTTGTAGGTATCCATGAAAATAATCTGAAAATATTTATTTTCCCACAGGTGAAAAATCGTTTCATTATCGCAATGTTGCCTCAAAATTTCTTAATTTTGAGTACAGCAGCGCTTTTCCCTTTCAAAATCGCAGAATTCTACTGCCGATTGATCGAATTTAGAGTAAAAAATTATAATTTTGTGCACAGACGCCTCAAAATTCATGAAGTTTGATCAGTAACAGTTCAAATTTTCACTCAAAATTTTATTTTAGACATTGATTTTCCACTATATTTGCAGAAATTTGAATGAAAAATGTAGATTTCGACCAAAAAAAAGTGAAATTTTTGATCAAATCGAAATTTTTTGATATTTTGATAACTTTTTTCGCCAGAATTCGAATTTTTTGCGCATTTTCAATTTAAATATGTGGAATAATATAATTTTTTTTCAATTTTAGATTTTTTCTATCAAATTCAGTGATTGATCTTGGGAAAGTATCCTTATTTTGGGAAATAATCCAGTGTTTTTTGAAATTGATTTCCCCACGTTTCAAATTTTCATTACGTATATAATAGCAGGAACGGTTTTATCGAATCAAAACTTTTCATGTTTGGTCGGCGCAAACTCAATTTTCCGATAGAAATTCAAAATTCGATTTTGATTTTTGATCGAAAAAATTGTTATTAGCAGAAATTTGTATAAGAAATCCGAATTTCAGCGGAAAAGAGAGTATAGTTTTGAATAAAATGCAATGTTTGCGATATTCTGGATGACTTTTCTGCCCTTATTCGAGTTTTTTAGACATTCTTAATCCAAATACTTGGAACTTTTGAATTTTTTTCGAAATTTGTCAATTTCTGTGATTTTTGATCTGATCAAAAACTCGGCTCAAAATCGAAAATGTAATGTTTCGTTTTAAATTTCCGTTTTTGGTTTAGAATTTCAAATTTTCGATCAAATTAAAACGGATTTTGAAACCGATCTTTTTGCGTTTCAATTTTACCTTATATATTATTTTTTCAGGTGGTGGTTTAGACGCTTCGACTTTACGCCAAAAATATACAAATTTAACCAAAAATTATAGCGAAATTTTAGGCCGCCTCAACGAACAAAAATCTACGGCCAAAAAATACGAATCTCAATTGTCGACCGAAAAATATCGATCGGCGGGCGAAAAATTTAAAGAAAAATTTTTAGACTTGATCATCACGCGTACGGCCGTTTTGGATTTGAAAAAATTCGAAAAAGCTTTCGAAAGTTGCCTTATGGCTTACCATAGGGAAAAAATGGACGAAATTAATTTCTCCATACGTAAATTGTGGGAAAAAATTTATAAAGGCGACGATATCGATTATATTCAGGTGAATAAATTTGAAACCGGGGAGGAAATGTTCCATCTTTTGTACAATACCCAAAAATGAACTTTTTACTGATCTGGCAAAAAATCTGGAATTTTATTTTATTGTCATTTTTTCTGTTTTTTTTTCTTTACTCTTCTTCCTGTTCTTCTTCTTTTGTCTTTTCCTTTTCCTTTTTGTTTTTTGTTTTTTTCTTTCCTCGTTTCGTTTCTTTTCTTTTCGTGTTTTATGTTTCCTTTTTTGTTTTTTCTCTTTTTCCCCTTTTTTTGTCAAAACTGTCAAAAAATGTTTCATTTTTCGCCAAATATAATTGAAAATCAAATTTATTTTAAAGCTGACACTTTTATTTTAATTTTAGGAAAAAAATTTATATTTTTGAATTTTTTGATTTTATTTAGTATCAAAATACGTATAAACTAGTTTTATTATTTTTATTTGGAACTTCAAGACCTGTGTTTCATTTTTTGTCCATTAGTGAAAAAATGAACCTTTTTTTGAATCCGTAGATTCGTGTCTCTGTCTGGGGTATAATATTAAATTTTGCAATTATCGTCAGTGGTGATCGTTTAATATTTTGATATGTTTCATGGAAAATCACTCATTTTGACTTGGAACATTATATTTTAGCTTAAGCTCAATAAAATGCAAATTTTTCGAAACTTGATTAATTATGTTTCGTAAGCTAAATATACAAAATCCTTAGATTTTTCCGTCCCTCTTAAACCCACTTCCGAGAAAATTGCATTTTTTTAGCTAATTTCGCTTCCATATTTTAGATTAGAGCGGAATCGTCGTCAGAAACGGCGTCCTCTTCGGACAATAGGCGCCGAGCTTACAATTATCGCGTCGTTATGACGGTGAACGGCGTCGAATTGGACATGCGGGGTCGTTGCAGCGCCGGGCAAAAAGTTTTGGCTTCGATTGGTGTGATTTTTTCTCTCAATTTTTCCTTCAATTTTCAATATTTTGGTGATTTTTGTTTAATTTTGCATTTTTTCTCCTGTTTTTTTTGTTTTTGGAGATTTTCTTTAAATTCTGTCTCCAATTTCGCTTTTTTTCTCATTTTGTGGTGTTTTCTTGGAATTTTAGGTTTTTGTTAAATTATTTTCTATTGTACATGTCACTGCAACTTTTATTTTCGAATTTTTTTCAAAATTCTCATGTAGGTAGGTACTGCATTTTTCCGGATATTTAAATTCTTGTAAATTCTAACGTCAACTTTTTAACTGATTTTCTCTATTTTAGCATCGTTTCTTGAATTTTCGTTGTTGTTCTATTTTTTTAAACTCTAACTTTTCTAAATTTGTTGCCCGAATTTTCACAGTTTTTCACTTTTTTTACAGTTTTTTCAATATTTTTTCCGAAATTTCTATTCTACCATTTTTTTAAATTTGTCTCTTTTCCTTTGTTTTTTGAAACTTTCTATTTTACTTTTGATTTTTCCGTTTAAATTTTTTCCCAGACTTTACATGGTTTTAAATTCATTTTCAAATTTGGCATTTTTCGATTTAATTTGTGCATAAATCGTTACTCCGTTTAATTTTTTCCCTGTTAAATTCAGCATTTCGGCAAGAATTTTCCCTTCAAGTTTCGAATTTTTGTTTGAATTTTAGATTTTTCAAGTTAATTTTTTTGATTTTTTTCATTTTTTTCTTTCAACTTCCATTCCTTTCCAGATTTTTAAAACTTTTTCACTAACTTTTGCGCTGTTTTTAAATTTTTCTTAAATTTCCGGGCTTTGTTTTCCGTTTCTTCGAATCTTTTTTCTCATTTTTGTGTACTACTTTCTCTAACTCTTGCATTCGCAACTTTGGATTTTCATTCCTTTTTCGAATATTTAACGTTTTTCGAATTTTCCCTCAATTTTTGTTTTTCAAGCTTCTCTTCAACTTTTGGACAAATTTTTTCTCAAATTTTGCATTTTTCTCGACATTTTCCCTTATTTTGTGGTTTTTTCTTCGAATATTAGCTTTTTTTACTTAATTCTTTTTATTACACGTGCCATTATAGCGTTTATCTACCCATTTTCTAAACATTCACCTCAATTTTCGAATGTTCAGATTTTCACCATTGCTAATCAAATTTTCTCGTCTGTATTTTTTCGAAATATCAATATTTTCTTAAATTTTAAGGTCGACTTTTAAATTTATCTTTCTGAATTTTTTCATTTTCCGTTGAAATTTACGTTTTAACCTGTTTTTTGTCCTTTTTTTCAGGTGAAGTTTTTGATTTTTTGTTCACTTTTCCTGCAAATTTGATTGAATTTTTCCTTACATTTTCAATATTTTCGGGAATATTTTCTGGAACACTTCGAAGTTTTGCTAGTTTTTACCAAATATTTGGATTTTCGTTGAGTTTTTCTCGAACTTTAGCGTTCTTCTTGCGAATTTTCATCATTTTTTCGATTCAATTCTACTCATTTTTTCATTTTTTAGAATATCTTGACGTCCAAATTTTTACATTTTTTGTAATTTTCCGTCAACTTTCTGACTTGGTTGAAATTTTTTCCCATTTTCTGAATTCTCTTCCAATTTTTCAGCATTCTCTGCTTCAATTTTGCTTTGCATCCTGGGAATTTACTTGTCTTTTTTTAATTTTTTTCTTCTTTTTATGTTGATCTTTCCTCAAACTTTTTATTTGTCGGTGATTTTTTGCACTTTTTTTTATCTTCAGCATAATTTTCCAAATTTTCAGCATTTTTCGCCTCAATTTTTCCGTCAATTTTCGCTGTTTTGACTTTTGTTTTCTTCTATTCTATTCTTTTTTGTTTATTTTCCAGAATTTCGGCTCTAAAGAAAAAAATTCTCATTTTTCTGTCAATCACTGGGATTTTCAGTTGCCTTTTCTTCTATTCTATTCAGTTTTTCGTTTTTTTGTATATCTTTTTTATTTTCGATGTCAGAAGCACTTTTTGATTAAAATATCTTAAATTTAAAACAAAGTCGCTAAAAATCCTGCTTCAAAGACAAAAAATTGTTTTTTTTCCTATTTTCTATCAATTATTGTGATTTTCAGTCCTTTTTCCTTTCATTCTATCCTGTTGTTTGCTTTTTTGTATATTTTAGTGCATTTTTTCATATAGAAACTACTTCTACTAAAATTTCTCATTTTTTTTGAAATTCCGACTTGAAAAACCAAAATTGTCTGTTTTTTCTATTTTTTCGGTCAATTTCTAATTTTTTCCCTTCTATTCTGTTTTCATGATTCGTTTTTTATTTTTTCTGTATATTTTCCCTGCATTTTTAAACCTAAAAATCATTTTTTTCGATTCAATTTTCTTTTTTTTCCAAAAATTGTCCCAAAATTTTGCCCTAAAAAGCCAACATTTCTAATTTCCTGCTCAGTTATTACGATTTTGAGTTATTTTTTCTTCTATTGTATCCCCTATTTTTGCTTTCTTGTATATTTTTCTACTTTTTTTACTGAAAAAAACCTTTTTGGTATAAATATCTTACTTTTTTCAGAACTTGACTCAAAATTTCGGTTTAAAAAACGAAAAATCTCAATTTTTTGTCAATTATTGCGATTTTCACTTCTTTCCTTAATCCTTATACTTCATTCTATTTTTTTGTATATTTTTGAACATTTTTTATAAAAAATCAACTTTTTTGATTCACATTTTCCAATTTTCCCAAATTATATCAAAATTTCTGCTTAAAAAGCGAAAAGGAATTTCCATTTTCCAATTTTTTTCAGTTATCCGGGTCGCTTTAGCCGAAGTTTTTTGTTTGGATTGCGGTATTTTGGCCTTGGATGAACCGACGACCAATTTAGACGCCGCCAATATGCGCAGTTTGGCCGACGCTTTGGCCAATTTGATCGACGAACGATCGGTGCAAAAAAATTTTCAACTCATTTTGATAACGCACGACGAAGAATTTGTCAGCATTTTGGCCAGGTAAAAATTAGAATTTTGGATTTTCAAGGCTGGTAAAAATTGGAAAATTCTTTTTTGAACGAAAAAATAGAATTTTCCATTGATAAGAAGCAGAAAATTTTGTTTTCTGCTACAATTTCTTCAATTTTTTGTCATGTATATAGAATTCGGAATTCAACTGTTCAGTTTTAGATGGTTAAGAATGTGAAAATCTTTTCCTCTAGTCTCAAGTCTCAGTTTTTTATTTTTGCCATGTAAAATTCTGAATATCAAATTTTTTCTCCAAAGATTTGGATTTCGACGTTTCAGGCTAGCAAAATTCGGATATTCTATTTTTTGGCGTTTAGCTTCCGAATTCTAGATGGTTAGAAATTTGTAAATTTAGGTCTCAAAAATTCGAATTTTTTCTGATAACTGAATTTTAAATATTTTTTTTTTTATTTGGAATTCCAATGCAAATTTTCTTCAGACAACACGCCATCGAAAAAGTTTGTCGCGTTTATAAAGATGTGAACGGTTTCAGTCATTTGCAGTCGCAAGATGTTGCCGAAATGGAACTATTAAGTCAAAATGACGATTTGATCTGATAAGGTACCTACTTTTTTCACGCCACTTCCTCATTCCGGTGCCTTTTTGACGTCAGCAAGCCATGACGTCATTTTTGCGATGACGTCGAATTTTCCTCGATGGCGTCATTTTTTGTTAAAATTTTCTCATAGTATCTCGTTTTGTTGAATCTTCGATTTTTTTTGATTTTATATGTTGAATAAAATTTTTTAGAATCGAATTTGCATTTTTGTATGCAGTTTTTTGAGATGGATTAACACTCTCCTACTTTTTTACCAAATTTTTTGCGTTAGGAACAAAATCTGCATGCAAAACTTGAACAAACGACAGTTGAGCGAAAAATATGTAAATTTTGATGGTCACGTGATGTGTTCGTGTGATTTTATTTTCTTTTGCTTTTTTGATTTGTAGTTTTTCATTTATTTTTGCGTTTTCTTACGTGGTTGTTATTTTTTGGTCAGCTTTTTTCTGGTTTCTTTTATATTCTTTTTGTCTTTTGTAGATTTTCAGTTTTTTTCCCCTTTTTCTTTTTTTCTACTTTCGTTTATCGTGATTGCTTACTCCGTTTTCATAACTTTTCTGTCTTGTTTCTTTTTTCACTCTTTATTTTTTTACATCGCTTCAATTCTTTCATTAATTTCCTGTATCTCTTTTGCCTTATTTTGCTGTTTTTCTTGTTATCATTTTTTCTACATCTGTAGGTGTTAATTTTGTTTTTTTGCTGTTACCTTCTCGTTTACTTCTTTAACATGTTTATTTTGTTTTATTTTTCTTTTGTTTTCTTGTTTTTTCAGTGATCTTGTACACGTTTCTATGTTTCTTATGTTTTCTTTAGTTTCTACATATTTTTTTAATATTATTTCTTTTCCAATATTACTTCTTTTACAGTTTTTCTGTGTTCCTTTTTTAAGTTTTTTTCTATTCAATGTCCTGATTCACCTGTTTAGTTTATTTTACTTTATCTTTCTCGTGTTCTTTAGTCTGTTTAGTCTCCTACATTTGTTGTATTTTTGTGTTTGTTCAGCTGCCTTGATTTTACGTGTTTTTTGTTTCTACATTGGTGTGTTTTTAATTTTTTACTTTTTTGTTTGTGTTTCTGCTGTTTTTTCGGTTTTCTATAATTTTGTTTATTTTATTTGGGTTTTCTGCTTGTTTCTTGTTTAACTTTTGTTTTGCTTGAGTTTTGTTATAATTTTGTGAAATTTTCGTTTCTATAGTGTTTTTCTTCATTTTCACTTGTGTTTGTCTTCCTTTTCTATAACTGTATTTGTTTTATCTCGACTTTTTGTTTTTAGTTCTCCTTTCATGTTTTACTTCCATTATATTGACAGTTTTATTTTTGTACAATTTCGTTTGTTTTTGCATCTTTGCATATTTTTTATTTTGTTTTTTGTTTGTACTCATTGTTTTTTATTTCTATTTGCAACAACTTTTGACCCTCGCGAGACCTCGGGGTCCGTTGCATGTGTGTTGCTAAACCCTATGTGTATAACAACTCTTCTATTTTTCCCTTTTTTGATACATTCTTTATTCAGTATTATTTTCTACGTTTTATGTGTTTCTTGTTTTCTTGCATTATACTTTTTTCTATAATTCGGAGTTTCTAGGTCGGAAGTTCGAAATTAGGGAAGTTTTCAATGTTCAAAAAAAAGTTTGAATTACCAAAATTTGGTTTTTACGTTCAATATAATTTTTTTTTATTGGCATTTTTTAACTTCTCGATAATGATTTATATGCATATTTTTTGTAACTTGAAAAAATGTTTTTGCAAATTCTGAATTTAGAATATCTTTCGGTATCTTTACCATTATGGAAGAACAAAATTTGCAATCGAAATCGCAGCAAACGACAGGTAAGCGGAAAATTATACAAATTTTATGGTCACGTGATGTTCTTTTCTACAGTAAACGATGTCGCACCGAAAATTACCCAAACGGAGCCTGGTAAGCTTTTTTCTTTTTTGTGTATAATTTTTTTATATCTTTTATTGTTCATGTGATTTTTTGATTTTTTCTGTATCTTTTTCGTGTTGTATTCTGTGTGTTTTTTCTTTACTTTTTTCGTATGTTTTTTCTCCTTGCTCCCTTGAACTTTTTCTCTTTTTATTTCTACTTGCGTTTTTCAATCTTTGTTCCGTTCCTTTTCTATTTTTTCATTTTTGTTAATATTGTTTCTTATAGTTTTTCTGTTTTTCTTGCTGTGTTTATTTCTTTCTCCCCTTTTTTTTGTTTTTTATTGTTTCACTTTCTTCATCTGTTGTTTCTTTCGTACTTTTGGGTACATTTTCCCTGTTATTGTTTACTGTTAGTGCTTACTGCTTACATGAGTTTTTGACTTTTTTTGTTGTTTATTTCTCTTCGTTGTTTTCTGTTTATTTCTTTCTTCTATGATATTCTGTATATTTTCTGTTGTTTTTTACTTTTCAACTATGTTTCTGCTTTTTTGTGTTCACTTCCTCTTCCACAAATTTAATATATTTTTGTGGTTTTTTACTTTTTTTATTCTTGCTTGTCTGTCTTTTTCACTTACAAATCTCATGTGTTTTTGTATAATTTTATAAATCTTTTTCTTTTGTTTCCTGTTTACATTTCGGTGTAATTTCTTTTTAGGATTGTTTCATACTTTTTTGTTCTTACTTTTTTACTATGTGTTTTTCTCGCTCTTTTCTACAACTTTACTACTTTTTCCTTTTATATTAGTATGTTTCTTTATTTTCTACGCTTTTTTTCTGTTTTTGTTCTGCTTTTTATCTTTATTTCCGTATAATTTCCTGTATATTCTTGTAATTGACGAATATTGTTTTTTCTTTCTACTTTTTCCTTTTGTTTGTATTTCTGCTGCTTCTTATGTTCGTTTTCTAGTTTTTTTCTCGATTTCATGTCTGTTTTTCTAATTATATTTTCTTCTTTATATTGTCTTTTGTTTCCGTTTTCGTTCATTTATTTTACTTGTTTTTTATTGAGCTTCCATTTTACTCAATTTGTTTTGTTTCTATAATAATTTTTTTGCTTAATTTTCACGTTTTTCCGTTTTTGGATATTATATGTCAGCTCTGATCTTCATTTTTTTTTGTTCTTCATAGTGTTTTTTTTGTTTCAAATCTTTTACTCACTTTTCCTGATGTTTTTTATTTTCTTTTACTTATTGCGTTTTTTTCTGTTTATTTATGTTCCTATATTTTTTTGTTCCTTGTTTTCTTGTTGTATCTTTTTTATTGTTCACTTATTTTTCATTTAGTTTCTACGTCTATTTTCCATGATGTTTTGTTTGTTTTTCTTCACCCCAATCTTCCTTCTATGATGTTAGCTCTTCCGTTCTTTCAAATTTTCGTGTTTTGTACTTTGTATTTATCCTGCCTTTCCTTTCTTTTTTGTCTATTTGAAGTCTGTTTTTCGATTTTATTTTTTTCTCTATGGAGTTCTTGTTTTTCTTTCCATTCCGATTTGTTTACTGTTTTCTACTTTCGTTTTTATATATTTGTTCTGTGTTTTGTTCATATTTATGTATATATTTTTCATAGATAATTTCCTTAATTATTTGTTATTTTTCTTAGGTTTTTCATCATTTATTTTGTGTATTCTTTAGAATATCTTTGTTTTTTCCGATTTTTCCTTCGTTCTACAGATTCTACAATCAACGGTCAAACTTCTACAACTATTCGACCGCCCAAAACGTCGTTTTTCACAGAAGGGCGTTTGCATTTTCTGGGTATAAGCGTTATACTTGTTGGTATTTTCGGCGCTTATTACCAATTGAATAAAATGCGCGGCGTCGATGTTTTTAATATGAAATTCAAGAAAGATCCGGCTTCCGAATTCCGACGGAATATGGAAGAAATGAGGAGGAAGCGAGAAGAATACGACAAATTGCCGCGCGAATTTCGACCTTGAATTGTCAAATTTTGCGTTAACAAAGTGTTTGTAGATAGTAAAAACGCGGGAACTTTCGGAAGGAGTAATTTTTTGCAGATTTTAGTCGAGCTGATGTGAAAATCAAAAGTTCCTCTCATGCTTCACTGTGCGACGCCGCACGGGAAGTATGTTTCAAGAAAAACAATTAGTTCCAACCCTATTCAGCAAAAACCAAAATAGCGAGAATCAATAGAGCAATTCTCCATATGAACAGCGAATCTCAAAACAGTTGTAACGACCAGTTTTGAGAAGTACTTTACTTTATCCAAATACAGGTGGTGGTTACAATAGGCAGCGTGAGATACGGTAGGGGCGATATGAATGACATCAACGGCTGCTTTCGGTCGTCGACAACAACCACGGGAACAATGCGGCCATTTACAACACGGCTTAACGGCTTCCGAAGAAAGAAAAATCTTGCTTGCAAATAAAATGAAAATGCAGAGACCGAAAAACTGAGAACTAACAAAATCACGCTTTGTTTCTCTTTAAATATGACACTTTTGGCCACTCCCTGGGCATCGTGGGAGGTCTTGCTTCTGTCCATCTTCTACCACCAATTGCCGCTTCCTGCTTTACTATTCTTACTGATTTAGTCACACCCTTCAATGCGTTTCTAGTACGGTATGCTTTCCGCGTCTCCTCTGTGCTTGCTTCCTAGGGTGGGCTTAGCCACACCTATGTGCTTCTGTGCATGCTTCTGTATCTATTTCCTCTGTGTACACATGTTTTGTGGGACCATCTCTACCATTGCTCTTGAGACTACTGTCTGGCAGGGCTTCTACTTTTTACTGTGTGCAGGTGTTGTTTACGATTTTTATGAGGAATTTCGGTAGCTCCTTGATCCTGAAATCAGGTTTTTCGAGTATTTTTGATCTAGGCTTACAATTTGGATGCCGTATTTTAACTTTTGGTGCAGATGAAACTTTTGGAACGTTTTTTGATCTTGGTCGAAAAGTTTGATTTGGATTTTAAACTCCTTGATCCGGAAATCAATTTTTTGAATATTTTTTAATGTCGAAAATATCCACGTGAATTTTAAACTTCTTGATCCAGATAAATTTTTTTAATATATTTTTGATCTTGATTAAAAATTTTCTTTTGAATTTCCAACTCCTTGATACAAATCAATTTTTTGATCAAAATCAAGTTTTCTAAAAATCTTTGTCGGATCGAGAATATAAATGTATAGATTTCTGTGTATTACTGATCAAGATCAATATTTGGGCAATTTTTCTGAATCTCGATAAAGTTTTTTGTGAATCCTTGATTTCCATAGAGAACTTCAATGTCGATTTTTGGTGTAATGTCCATCTAGATCCAATTTTCTGTTATTTTCTGATCTGGATCAGGTTTACTATAAATTTCTGATCTGATCTTAGTTTTTAAATGTAGATTTCCGGGTATTTCTTATCAATATCAAATTTTTGATCTGCAATAATTTTTTTTCAAATTGGTGACCTAAACCAAAAATTTTAGTGTGGATATTTATATAGTACTGTCGATCAAGATCAAATTTCCTGCAATTTTTCTTGATCTGAATTAATTTTTCAGCAAATTCTTGATCTGGATCGAGAATTTGAAAGTGGGTTTTTAGTTGTTTTGATCAAGATCAAATTTTGTGCAGTTTTTTGATCTAGATCAAGTTTTCTGCAATTTTTCTTTGTCAGAATAATATTTTCTGAAAACTGCTGCTTTGAATCGGGAATTTGAGCGTTGATTTTTAGTATTTTTCTATCTAGGACTGCCGGACATCTTTAGGCTACTGTGGATAAAAAATGTGATGTCACTATTTTCTTTCCGAGTAAACAGGTGAAAAATTGTCAACAAATTTTTCTAGAACATGGGAAAATTATATTTACATAGCGATTTGTTCAAGTAATAGAGAATCTCTAATAACCTTGCAATTTATGGTATGGCTAAAACAACATAGTTGAGATCCAATTATTTTACTCGTGCTTTCTTTCGAATAATCTGGAAAAAATCAGCTTATTCCCTTCTGGAAAGAAGCATGTGTATATAAATAGGCCGTGGCATTTTCAATCCCTCATTTTGACTGTGACAGCCCTTCAATGCTGGATGAGATTCTCTTAAAACAGTGAGCATTTTTTTGGCTTCTGTGATATTTTCCAGTTCGTTTCTGTGCCATGTTAATATGCTCAACGTGCTAGGCCCAGGACCCAGTGCTGGCGTTCGTGTAATGCAGCATCTAATGCATGATCTTCACTTATACATGATCCTTGCTGGTGTCACATTAAACAGAGGTGGAGCCATGTCACATTAACTGAAATTGGTGATCAGTCACATTGACGGGCAAACCCGTACCATATCCCATGGGAAACATGGCCATGACACGGTAGGTGACATGCTGTGACCCCGTGGGGTGGCTCCAGTAATGTTCTCTGTTTCGGGAACCCAACCCAGCTGATACTACCACAGGTAAACCTATGGTGTATCTCGGCCTTGTCCTGGGGTTAATGCTGTAGAATAATGGACAACGCGGCCGGGTCGGGGGTGTCAATCCCTAATCCTCATTCTACGGAATGGGGGACGGTGCCATTCGGGGAATGGCTTACTGTAGGGGACCCGATTGTTAACCTAAATCCCCTTTATTGGCCCTGACCTTAAGGGTCCGAGGGCTTTCTTAACTGAGGGTCCTTCCGAGGGAAAACTAGCTTAGGGGAGACTCCCACAAATAAACCCTCAACAATAATAACCCCTGAGAGGACTCACGATACTCCTTCTGAAGTTACTCGGCGCTGGGCGACGGGTTCGGGGTCAAACGCGGGGTCCTACAGACGGCGATGTGGGAACGAACTCCGAGCGATTCGGCGTGGGGATTCGGCGGCTGCTAAACGGCAGGCGGCGACAATTAACGTTTCCTCGGCGAGGGGCGACGGGTCTCTACACTAACGGCGACGGCGACGGGTTCCTACGGTCGGGTTACTGTAGGCGACGTGTGTAAGTGTAGGTGTGTAGGTCGGGGACGAAAATATGGTAATTTATTCGACGTATGGCAAGGCGCAGTTGACAACAATAAAATATATAAAAAATATCGACGGCAGACGCGACGTGAAGCTAAACGACGAAAAACCAGTTAGGCTCAAAGAGAGTGCGCCAAAAACACACAAAACATGCCCTTTTAAAGGGCTCCATAGACTACAGTATGCCTTGGGCGGAGTTAACACTCCCCCAAGCTAACTTCTGCAGCGGAAATCGTTGCAGAAGATGCCTATGATCACATAGACATTTTCGGTTCACAACTTTAAGCATTGGGGCGAGTTTTCACTCTCCATGCTTAACATAGGAACGTCACTAGTGAAGAATTTCAACTAGTCATTTCACGTTGTGAAACGTCGCTAGTTTTTACTGATAAGAAGTGCACGTTGTGCTCTAATTACAGCGATGAGCTCGGAGAGCTTATCTTTAACGGAAATTCTTGACTAGCGGGCACATACCGTAGTCTACGTGTGCGATTGAAAATAATAAATCGAAACGGAAATAAATGTGCGCAAAAGCAACAGAAATAAACATAAAAAGTACACACATAAATTGCATGTAAAAAGTATAAAAACGAAACGCAAAATTGATGTAAATTACTGTAACACAAAAACATAACGAAAAACATAATGAAAAATTGTGATGTGAATCACGTGACGTTCGACGAAATCCGTCGGCACGTGACACGGCGGTCCTTCGAAAAAGGGCGTCCTCGTCCTTGTGCCGGCTGCGACGGTCAAACGTTCAGGTGAGGGTGGCGGCGAGCGGTTGCTGGTTCAGTGGTTTTTCGGTATGTTCTGGTTTGTGAAATTGTGTCAATGTTGCGTGGAGTTGCTGACGTCCATTGGAGATGCGTGAAGTTGCTGACGTCATTTGATCCCTTCGGTGAAGTTGCCAATTGTCGGTTGATTTGTGAAATCTGAAACGAGACTAAAAGAAAAATTTTAGAGGCGAGATATAGGCTATCGCATGGATGCGCCTACAATGTGAGGCAATACCCTAGTTTAGATGCATTGATCGCTGCTCATTCTCTTCTTTACACTGCTATTCCAGCTTGGAACAGAAGTGGGTAATTTGTGAGGGGCACGGCGGTCCTTCGAAAAAGGACGACCCCGTCCGTAAGTAAAGAAGAGAAGAGCTACTTGATTACGGGTCGGCGACCTCCGCATCAAGATGTGGGTCAATGAGATCTTGTGTAAAATCTCTATTTGTTGACGGGATCAACAAAGGTGCCGTCTCGATGACCGGGGAAGTGGAAGGTATCTCCTCTTCATCTGTAGGCTGAGCTGGTGACACGTAGCGTCTAAGCTGATTGACATGCACAGTATCCTCTTGGTCAGCCTCAAGTCGAATGGTGACATTAGGATAAGCCACATTCGTGACAAGGTAGGGGCCATCATAAATGGGTAATAATTTGGGCGTTAGACCACGTTTTCCAGTAGTGCGCAGTTTGAGCACTTGATCCCCAACCTTGTATGAGACATCTCGTGCCATGCGGTCGTAGGACCTAGCATAAGCCGCTTGTGATCTCTCAATTTTGCTCTGGATCAAAGTCAAGGCATTAGTAAAATGCCGTTTGACCTCCATATCATAAGTAGAAACGTCTATGATATGGGCCGGAGGGTTGAATGAGAGCGCTGCATCAACAGGTAGCATGGGGGTACGACCATACATGAGCTCAAAGGGTGAATACCCTGTGGACTCATTCATGCTAATGTTGACAGCGAACACAGAGTACGGCAGGTGTTCATCCCAATCAGTATGACCTTGGTGGACATACATACGTAACCGTGTGGCTAGCGTTTGGTTAGCTCTTTCCACTTCTCCGTTTGTCATGGGATGATAAGCGGTGGAGTGGATTTTCTTAGTTGAACAAATGGCAGTGATTTCAGTCATCAGTTTGGACGTGAAATCAGTACCACGATCAGACTGAAGAATCTGCGGCGCCCCATGTCTGCAGACGATTTGAGTAACAAAAAGTCGAGCTATAGTTTGCGCAGTGATGTCCGGAGTAGCGAAAGCTTCAACCCATTTAGTAAAGTAGTCTATAAAAACTACAATAAATCGGTTTCCGTTTTCACTAGTGGTCATTGGTCCCATACAGTCGACACCGACTCGATGAAACGGACCCGTAATGGAGATCGGTTTCAGAGTTGCACGGGTCTTCTGTCTCGCAGGTTTATTCCGTTGGCAAAGATCACACCGCTGACAAAAGGACTTGACGTCCGCACTGAGGGAAGGCCAGTGGTACCTGCGGGCTATAAGCCTCGCGGTACGTTTCGCACCAAAGTGTCCAGCAAGAATGTCGTTGTGATGAGCCTCAATAATGGTAGTAACCATTGAACGAGGGACAACAATCTTGTTGGACTCACCTGTCCACTTCTGAAGGATGTTATCCAACAGGTGGTAGCCATTAACATCATTCTGATCACCGTAGGGTTTTAGTGACCTGAGAATGGAGGCTAATTCCAGATCCTCGAATTGAGCTGCGAGAAGGTCATGGTGCTGCGCATCCTGTGATATCTCTGCATAAGACTCAGACCTGGCCAGGTGCTGCGCACCATTGGTGGTCCTTTGGGATGAGTTCGCCAGGCGCTGAGCACCATCGGAAATCATCATAACTTCTCCCTCGGGTCTGTATAGGGGAATATCATCAATACTCTCCCCGGCAAGGGAATTAGGATCAGGAAGGCGTGATAATGCGTCGGCATTACCATTAGACCGACCTTTCCGCGGCCGAATAGTCAGTTTGAATTCAGCTAACGCGAGGCCCCACCGAGCTATCCGGGACGAAGGGTTCGGTTTTTCCAACACAGCTTTAACAGCAGTGTGGTTGGTCTGAACGACCACCTCATGTTGAAAGAGGTATGGCCGAAAGTGCTTGACGAAATGGACAACAGCGAGAGTCTCTAACTCCGTAATAGTGTAGTTTTTCTCAGCTGCTGTTAACCCTCGACTGGCGTACGCAACAGGATGGTCGTATCCATTCTCGTCTAACTGGCTTAGAACTGCTCCTATTCCCGAAATACTTGCATCAGTTTGAAGTATAAAGGATTTCGTAAAGTCCGGATGGCGCAGGACAGGAGGGTTCAACAACAGCCTTCGGAGTTCGTCGAACGCCGATTGCTGAGGTTTTGACCACTGGAAGGTAACTTCCTTCCGTAAGAGCTTGGTCAGCGGCTCGCTGAGCCGAGCGCAACCAGGGATGAAACGCCTATAATAAGACACAAGACCAAGAAAAGACTTGATGTCTTTAGCGTTTTGCGGAATGGGTAGATCCTGGACGGCAGCCAATTTGACTTTGTCTGGTTCGAGACCTTTCTGTGAGATGCGGTACCCGAGATATTCTACCTCAGAGTGCGAAAACTTGCACTTGCTCAGTCTGAGCTTCATTCCACCCTGACGGAGACGCGTAAACACATCCGTCAGGCGCTCAAGCATCTGGGTGTGAGAGTTCCCGAACACCAAGATGTCATCGAGATAGGTCAGTGCAGTGCGCCACTGCAGTCCTGTAAGAAGCAGATCCATGAGGCGTTTGAAACGTCCCAGGGGCATTGCAGAGACCAAAAGGCAGATAGTTGAACTCGTAAAGTCCAATAGGTGTATTAAACGCCGTTTTTTCCTTGTCTGCCTCGGCAATAGGTATGGACCAGTAGGCGTTAGCCTGGTCAAGGGTAGTAAAGTATTTCATACCCTTGAGTGTGTCCAGGATATCATCAATCCGTGGGAGAGGGTAGACATCCTTTTTCGTGACCTCGTTGAGACCACGAAAATCAACACACATCCGGTGTGACCCATTTTTCTTGCGAACCAAGACGGTGTTAGTAGCCCAGGGAGAAGTGCTAGGCCGAATAATACCTTTCTCTTGGAGCGCTTTGACCTCTTGTATGATGAGATCCTTTTCCTTGGGCGCGGTGCGGTAAGGGAAACGGCGGACTGGGCGAGCGTCACCCGTGCTGATCTCATGGTGCACGAGGTCAGTGGAACCTGTGTCCTTTTCATCAACAGCGTAGAGGTCAGTAAATGCGACCAGCAGATCGAGCAACGCTGTTTTATCCTGTGAGGAGATATCTGAAGATATCACAGCATTGGCTTCAACCCACCTACGGTCAAGAATGGTATCAGCCTTGACCGCCGATCCCTGTAAGGAATCAGTATGCATCTGCACATGACCGATGGTTGTGTGCGGGTAGAGAACCACAGCGTGTGTACTTGGGTTAACTACCTGTAGGGGTATGCGACCATTGGTCACAGTACTCACAGTACCAGCAAAGTATACATTACGTTGTTGACCCAAAAGGGGCTTAGGGAAAAAAGCTACTTCGGGTACAGTTGCATATATTGAAGGTACGGGTGCAGTGAATTGTGTGAGCGAGCGGGGCTCAAGGACAATCAACTCCTGCAAGGGTAGTGCCCCGCGAGCAGAAGGTGGATTGTGGATGAGGCCTTCACACGGAACTCGAAGTTCCTTGAACTGGAGAAAGGATTTCTCCCAGCTCAAGCTGACACAATTGAAACGTCCGAGGAAGTTCGTCCCCAAGACTAATTCAGCTGAACAATTCTCTTGAACCTGGACTTGAATCCGTTCAGAGACATCAGCCACTGTCACCGTGACATAGGCAGAGCCTAGCAGTAGAATCGGGGACCCATTGGCTGCTATGGGGCGAGCCCTAGTCTCTGTGAGTACCAAGTCGGGTAACTGAACCGCCAACTTGTGATCCAGGAGCGAGAAAACTGCTCCAGTATCAATTAGAGCTTTGGCCTCTACCCAATTGTTCAGTAGAACCTTGATATGAGGGGTCCTCATTTCAGTGGGGTAGAAGGCTGATACTACATGACCTGGGTCAGGTACAGAGTCATCAAAGCTCGACTCTGGCGTATTGGTTCGTCTTGGTATGGGTAAGCCAGTGCGCCTGAGTAAACCTACCAGAGCATAGCCAACCGACGTTTCCGGATTGGCCTCAGGAGTTGGGTGGATTTGAACAGTGAGTACATGATCTGACCTTTCTCCTGAGCTCTGAGTAGCTCCTAGTGATTCAACCTCAACATCAGAGAGTGGTGGCACCTCTAGTACAGGTGATGCAGGTGCATCAGAATCACTAGGCTCGCGAAAACGGCCCTTCTCTAGTGTAACTGGAGAGTTTCCAGGCGGTGGTCGAGGGCAGTTTGACCCTGACCTGGCCATGGAATGACCACTAGCCCGTCTAGAAGAGGTCCTACTTCCTCTGGTTGACCCACGGGATGAGGCAATGGAGGAAGCTCGCGAGTGTGGCCGAGAAAGAGACGAAGTCCTTGATCGTGAGCGAGACCCGGACCTGTGGGAGGCCCTTGATAGGGAACGTGTGTTCTCCCACCAGGGTTCGACTTGATCAATCTCGGCTGCTGTCAACAGAAGTGGCAGTTCTACCGCATTCAATCGGCGGACATGCTGTTGGTAGTCAAACGTAATATTCTGGAATTGTTCTAAAAAGTCCAATCCAAGAATCAGATCGACCGGTGCCCAGAAAGGAGACGTAGTCTTACACACATGGAGATGTATATCCACTCGTGTGTGTGGCTGACGGGTTCCAGGCAACATTATCTCATACGGTCCTGAAAGGAGAGTATGTACGGCTTTACCATTGATACTCATCAATGGATTAAAGTCGTGATGCTGCTGGAAAGCCATCGCCGCCTTCGGACTCTCTTTGATCAGCGCTTTGTGAAGGCGTTGACTAATGATAGTCCGTGGACAACCAGTATCAAGGAAAGCTGGCGTTTCCTTGTGGTCAACCAGTACGACAAAACACGAAGTGATCCTGTCTAACTGAGTTGGCACATCGTTCTGCACGTAATGAAAACCTACCCAACGCTGAACTTTCCGGAGGAGGTTCAATGGCGAGTATTGGCTAACAAACCGAACCTGTCTTTTCCGCAGGCGGTAGCTGAGGTAATAGGAGATCCCAACGTAGATGAGAAATCCTGTACCGGCCAGTACTGCCAGGGCAATAAGTGTGTTAAAGATTAGCTGCACTGGTCCGCTCAAGAGAGACTGTAAGCCTTGCATGAGGTTGTGCTGCTGACCAGTAATCACATGGTTTGCTGCCAGACCAACACCTTCCAGTGAGGCTCTGATGTCAGTCCCTACCCCTGCAACCGCCTGATACAGGGTATCTGGTTGTAGGGATAAACCAGCTGTATAGTTTACCAACCGGTTCAAGACTGCTTCAATTTGCTCAGTCTTGTAAACGTACTGTTTAAAGAAAGCAAAACTTGAAGGGGTCATCGCCAACTGGTCATGAAAGAGCGCAGGAGCGTCAAAGTGAGTGACGTTGAATCGCTGCTTCCAGAACAGTTCAAGCGGAATGTGGCTCACATGGACCGTGCCAGATTCAGTAAACCAGCCAGAGCGATTTCGGAAAATTCCTGTAAAGTGGTGGTCACACGGCACCTTTGGACTGAATTTATTGAGATCTGGGCCACCGGGGGTGGCAAAATAAATGGTACCGCCAACCTGTACGGGTAGATACTTGTAACAGGTGTCTCCCACTCGGTACGAATGATAGACATAAGTGGCGTTGATCTTTTGACACGGCCATATTGTCAGTGCTTCACCCGTAAATTCCGCCGTCAGGTCATTCCTCTGAAGGAATGCCCGGGCTCCTAGTGTAGGGTCAAAACGAAGCAACTGCCAAGTCAGATCAAGGTAGCGTTGAGCGTGAGAACACAACTCTAGCCACATGAATCGAAAATTGTTAATTTCCGACTCTTTGATCTGCTGAGCCAGGTAATTCAGTTTAGCATTGACGGGGTCAGGGACGGAGTCCTTTGCCAATCCGAATAACCTTTGGGTCAGATTAAATCTTCCGTGGATGCGTAGAAGAAGACCCTGATCCGTTCGTACTGTATTCAACCGGAGGTCAGGACACAGTCGAAATACACGAGAGTTTCCCGGGATCTTCAGGGCAACCTGCAAATCATCGATGATGATGTGGTTCCCTGATACAGACGCAGTGTAATTACCTTGTGGCCGATAATGGCACTGTGCTGTAAAGTTTGTGGCAGGCCAAACAATTACCCCGTCTAGAGTAGTGCATTGACCTGCAGTGGGACTGCATCCACCTACATCTCCTAAGGTACTTAGAGCTGTAGTGCCATCCCACGAAGCGACCTGTCCCTCCTCGATGAAAAGGTTAGTCACTGTCTTGCAGACGTCATTGCAGCACCAAGAGTACATCACCTCCAGTGTTTGGTTAGTGCTATAAAAGCCAGGACATATTTCCACGAGCTTTTGTAAACCAAACACCTTTGTGCGATGTGCTAGTGTACACGCCGCAGGCGCGAGATGCTGAGTAGTAATGACGTCCGCAGTAATGCCCCTAGATCCGAAAAAACCAGTGTTCGTGCATACCTTAGGATTCCGTAGGGTACATTTCCATGCTTTAGTCGTGATTGGATCGGAAATAGGTACATATACTGTAACATTCATGCGTCGTGGACTCCACGAAGATTTTGGTGGTTTGCATTCAACTTTTTGAGGTAACTCAAGTGGATGACCGCTTCTTGAAAGACCACAAAATTGGTATTGAGTAGCATGTGTTGCAGAGCTCATTCCTAAGAACAGTAGTGTCACGAAGGCCCAATTTAATACAAACAAAATATTTACAAACGGTGTCTGCAAATTTACACCAAAATTTACATTTTTCACCCGTCGGGCGGCTTCATTCTTCGACGTCGTCGTCGTCGGACGACGCGGGCTCCTCTCCGGGGAAGTCGATGACCAAGCCTCCTCCGGGGTGGACTTCTTGAAGAACGCCAATCTTCGGGGACCGCGGGACGGTAGCCGTCGGAAATGGCGACGCCTCGGTGACGTTGACGGCGTTGTGAACGGCGGGCAACGGTTCTCCAAAGGCGTTGGCGACCGGTTGCTGAGGCGCAATCGCCGCCAAAGTTTGGGCTCCCGTCGTTGTTGTCGTCGGTGACGTGGCAACAACTGCTGTGGGCCGCACGTTGCGACTGGCCTTTTCCACAGCGCGGCGGACGGCGTCCACTGCCGGCGACGACGGTTCACCGTCCAACAGGATCTTGTCCACCGGGGTGGCGCGAATAGTTCCGTCGGCGATAAACTCGAGCGCCCGTCGAGCGACGTCGGGTCCCAAAATCCGCAACACCGCCGGTGCCGATAGCATGACGTCGGCGGCCGTAAGCGCCTCAACCTCGAACGGCTCGTTGAGTAGCGCCCAGGGGAGGTGCGGATGCTTTTTGGCCAAGTCGGTCGACCAAACAGCCCGCATCGCGTCGGTGACGGATGAGGAATCTGTAAGCAAGAAATCAGTAAAGCCGGAGACTTGTAAAGATATCTGTCTTGTGAACTTGAAACTTCAGAAAAAGAAGGCAGTTTACCTATCAGATTCATCGATTCCAGTTGACCGACAACCTCCAACGCGGAGTCCGTGGGAATTCCGGGCGGCGGTCCCTGGTTGATAACACGTGCCGGTGGCGCCGCTGTATCTTCCGTCGGTCGATACGACGCGATTACGCTGACGTTGCCAGTCGTTTTCGGTGTCGCTGACGGGTTTACGTTGACCGGCGTCGCATATTTCGGTGGTGGCGGCGGAAAAGTCGACAACGGGGTCGCCGAAACCACTGCCGTAGCTGAAAAACCAATACTGATTACACAGACAGGATAACACAGTTGTGAGCGATCCGCCAGGTGTTCAGCCAAAACTTCATCATCCAGATCAAATAAATCTGGGTGAAGAAGACCGTCGGTAACCCCTACAGCATTATTTTGCCGTGGAGGTGACCGATATTGGTTCCCTATCCCGTGAGGAGTTGGATTAGCATACCTCCGAAAATTTCCACTTGCCTCCTGAGGAGAATAACCAGAGTTATCAAAATTAGTCTCACCAGGCAGTGTCGAATTTCGATTGGGGCAAGCTGTTGCCCGGTGCACTCGTAGTTTTCGGCAATGCGGGCAGGGTCTGTCGCATCGGTCAGTCGGGTGCGCCCTCGTTTGACAAAAATAGCAACGGCTGGCGCCGGTGGCGGAGGCGGTGCTAGGGCCGGCGCTATCGGGATTTTGCGCCCGGCAAGTAGCGTCGTTGTGGGTGCAGCGTCCATGGTAGGAGCACATCTGTAGATGTGCCCCTGACGGGCGATTGCCGGCGGTCTGGACACGCGTCAACGGCGTCGATGACGGCGTCGAATTTCTCGAAGGTGGCGCCGATTGCTGAGCCGTAAGTCGCGCAACGTGAGCCGTGAGCCGGGCCATCTCCGATTGTAAACGTCGAACCTCGTCGGATGGGGTGGCCGACGGACGTTGAGCGGTGCTCCTTTGATTCGACATTGACCTGACGTTGTCGGCGGTCCTTTGTTCTGAAGAGAAAACAGCATTAGATGGGGCAGTGTACCTAATCTCATCCCGAAAAATCTGTGATTCCGCGTAACAGGCTGCTTTGAGCGTCTCTTCAAGAGTTGTAAACTCCCTGAACTTAATACTATCTCTGAGGACTGGTCTCAACCCTCTTAGAAAGATAGGTTTAATAATAGAATCCCTAACGTCAGTCGCGAGATCCGGATAAGCCACCCTGGACAGTCTCTTAAGGTGCTCAAGGTAGACTATCGCGGATTCAGTCGGCTTCTGCAGGCGATCCTGGATCAACTGCTGGTGCAGATCTGAATCACGCCCTACTGGAAAGTCTCTCCTAAGAAAAGCCGTGAACTCTTCGTAGCGGGTAGGCTGCGGAGTACCACTGCTGAAGTCCCGGTAGGATGCCAGAGCAGGACCTGTGAGGCAAGACTCCAAAAACGCGATTTTATATGCATGATCCGCTTCTGTTACCCCTTGAAGTGTAAGGAAGCGGGTCAAGTGGGATATAAAATCCGTTATAGACTCACCAAAAGCACCTGAAAAGGCGGGAGGGGCCATGAAGCTGGACACAGGAGGGTGCCTTCTGCCATTCATAGCCTCTAGCTTTTGGTTGAGTGGTCCAAGGGCATTCTCAAATGCAGCTTGGACCTATTCTCAATCTGTGAAGGTAAATCAATTTCTGACTTCATAGATGAGAATTCGTCTTCCTGTAAGGTATCTAAGACTGATGATCGTGCCTGTGAAGTTATTCGATCAAACTGAATAGAGAGGGGTTCACTTGTCCCTTTAAACTTAGTACTAAGTCGACAGGAACGTCTAGGTGTCTCTATTTTGTAGGAGTAAAGTAAGAGTTACTTTTGTAGTCGCGTGGCGAGGAAGCGCGGGAAGTACGAGATCGTTTGCGCGACGGCGTGTTGAGGCTGTAACGCTTGTTCTTTTCAATATCTAGCGGCCACTCAGCGATGGGGCTAGAAAAGGACAAGGTTTTAGCTCTCAGAACAGCCAGACGGAGAAATAGGTTGACTCAGAAGGGAATTTATCTGGTCACCTATGAGGTAAAGAGGGGATAACCCGAGTGTAAAGAGAGGGATAGATATACCCAAACTTTAGAGATAAATGGGGCAAGACCCGGTTATTTGAACCAAAAGTATAATACATTTGAAAGAAAGTGGTGGAATTCCAAACCATAAAATTAAGGAACCGACGTGAGGGCGTACGGATAAACCCGCTCAAAAGGGAATTTTATCTGGAGGTTAAGTCCGTTGTACTAGTTTACAAACTTTGGGATATGGGAGGGCTCGTAACCGACAAAGTCCTACTCACCAGGAGTAGCGCATGGAGTAGCTTAAGAATTAATAAGTAAAGGGGACAACTTAAAGTAAACTTAGTGGGTGCTAATAGATAGGGACAAAATTAGTTTACAAACCAGACTACGCAAAGGGAGTCGCACTATTACGCAATCGGCCTCACTCACTAGGAGCAATTGCGAACTCTGAAAAGTGTGATGACTAGACAGGAGGATCCCGGGAGGACGTCATTCGCGTGTATGCTACAACCGTGCCCAAAAACGGGAATGCGCGTTTTGAACAGAACGGGTACTCTCCAGGAGTATTATATACAGCTGGGGGCCGGGTTTCCGTTCACTGAGATGAAGTGAGGATCGCAGGTCACCAGTTGAGATATAAGAGCACCAGGTACCAGGGTGCTATTCTGACACACTCAGTCAGTAAAAGGGCATGGGGGTCCTTGCCCAGCTGTGCCGGTGGTGGAGGTGGGGAAATGCAGGCTTCCTCCTATGAATCGAGGCTAGGCTCAACGCATCTTGAGATCAGGGGTACAGTCTGTCTCGAATAAATGAGTGTAAAGTGAGGAGCTAAGGCGGACTTAGTTGTAATGTGTTTAGGCGGACTCGAACACCTTCGCTTAGGCGGACTAGCGGTAATATTATGCTAAGGGACAAACCAACGGAGGCGGACTCAGGATTAAGGGCGACTCTAGTGCGGACATTATTAGGCCAGCTAACGAAGGCGTTTGAGTGTAAAGAAAAGAATACAGGGGGGTCTTTTACACCTTAGGCCCAACCAGTGGCTGTGCCGTAATTCCTGAGGAATTATTCTGGTGGGGGACACTAAAGAAGATCATAAATGAGAAAGAAATGCGAGAATTTAGATAAGAAATTTACAGGAAGGTTGACAACCCTTGCAGTTGTTAGACACAGGCAGTACTGACTGCAACTGCCTAACGGTTGCGTATGTTGAACAACCAACCCAGCTGAGGCCGAGTGTAAACCCGTTCGAACCTGCAGTTAAAGCTTAGAAGAGGAGTCACGTGCTGATCCATCAGTGCCGCTACCCTTGCGGACAACTTGATCAGTGCCACGGACTGGTTGCATCTCAGGTTGCGTGAGTATGTCTACTGATGTTTCCCAGGCACCAGTGGCACACAGACACAACCCTAGAACAAGAGCTGTAGGTGAGAGAATAATACTACAATCATCACCTAGAACTCAAGTGGCATCTTGGGAACCCACAGTAACCCGGTGCTGACGTCAAAAGATGTGATACACACCACCACACTCGGTGCTGACCTCAGGTAACTGGGATGTAAGTGCCATAATCTCATATTGCAGTATGTACGCCAAGAGTAAGAGCCTGCGGCTACAAACTCTTTACGGCAATACGGGGCATCGCCGTTGCTGACGCCAGAGTAAGACTGTACAGTCTTAATTCCGATACTGGAATAGAGATTTATCATTGTGGACATCAGTAGATAGGGCCCTAGGCCAGCAACCTTGCTACGACAACACGGAGCATCGCCGTTGCTGACGTCAAAAGGTAATAGCTGAGTCTCAGTTATCCTACGACAATGATATGAGATGCAGTTGTTGCAGACGCCAGATGTGCAGTTTGTAAGGCCTCACATCTACGAACAACAATACGATGCATTGTTGTTGCTGACGTCAAGGACTGAAGTCGGAATAATCGACCAATCCTAGTGCAACAACACGAGCCTCTGCTGTTGCAGACGTCAAGAGGACAGTGCCATACGGTCACCATCCTGCAATAACAACCTGTTACGTTGCCATTGCTGACGTCAGAGGTAGAGCCGGAGGGCCACCCACCCCTTAAAGCAACAGCTAGGGATGCAGCTGTTGCAGACGCAGGGGGAGGATACGGAGAACCTTCAACCCCTGAATGACCACCTGATATGTGGCCATTGCTGACGTCAGAAGCAGGACCCCGCTAGTCAAGCCTCAGTGCAACAGCAGCATGTGAGGTAGTTGCGGACGGCAGAGGTGGGGGTCGCACAAGACACAACACCTCATAACAACCCAATATGTAGTTGTTGCTGACGTCAGTGGTCCCAACCGGTAAGGTTCTCACCACTTGCAACCACCCAGAATGAAAAGAGAGAAAGAAAAGAAGAAAACCGTACAGTAGTGGAAAAAAAATAATAAGAATGACCTACTGAAGGTTTGCCACTATGACGTATGTGTGGCCGATAAAGAAAAAGTTTTGGTTTTTGAAAATTTGAATAGAAGTGAAAAGAGAAAGTTTTGTTTGTTTGGGGTTTTTTTTGGTAGGAAAAAGGATAAATTGTAATTTGTTTGTTTAGAAAGGGGAAAGAAAAGAAATGGGGTTATAAGTTTTTATTGAATTGATTTTGGAGATAAGAAAATTTATTAGGTGGAAAATTTATATTAATTGGGTCACACACGACGCATAGGGACGGAGAAATAAAAAGGAAAGTAAATAAAATTAAAATTTGAGGCCCTAGAGATAAGCAATGTGATCTGCAAAGTACGGTGTTATATGTGTCAACAGTAAAATTTTGGCTTGTTTGGCCGGAAAAATGAGCAACTTGGCTAGTGCTCAGTGGAGATAA
>CAWUHX010000014.1:1448419-1559823 GCA_963922205.1 Romanomermis culicivorax | reverse complement strand
TTGCCAAAAATTACGCCAAGAATTAAATAATTTTCAAAAAGTTTGCGATCAAAAGCGAGCGATGAAAATTCGAGTAAAATTTAAAAATTTTCAATTGTTAATAATTGAAATTTTTCATTTAAAGTTAGAGGATTCTAAACGCGATTTTGATCGTGAAATCGAAGATTTGAATAAATCGAAAAATCGTAAAATAATAGAGAAAGGCAAAATTGAAGCGGAAATTTGCGTAATGAAAGAATTTTCTCAGAATTTTACATTTTTAAGACAAATGTTTCTCAGAATTTTAAAAGCAAAATAGCGGAAAAGAGTAAAATGATCAAAATGTTATCGGAAAAATTGGATTTGAAATGTAAGTTTTGGGGAAGAAAATTTTTCAAATTTTCACAAATATTCGATTTTTTTAAAGATAGTGACGACGACAAGGAATCTCTAAATCAAATTGATAGGGCGTTGAAAAAATTGAAAGCAGAAATCGAATCTAAAAAGGTAAATTCACATAAATTTTGAATTATTTTTTAAATTCAAAAGTTTCGAATGTTCAGATAGAATTCGCCGAAAAAGAAGCCATTTTGGACGCCGAAGTACAAAAAGCTATAGGCGCCGAATCGGAATTTAAAGCTAATTTACGTTTTAAAGAAGAAAATTTGCAAAAAATCGATACGAATTTAAAATCAATGCAATTAAAATTACAAGAAATCGAAACTTCTCGAAAATTGTGAGCGAAATCGATCGATTATCGATTTTTTAAAAATTTTTCTCAAATTTTTAGATTAGATGAATTGGACGAAGAAATTAACGATTTAAAATCCAAAATTGAATTTTCGATGAATGATTTCGACGAAGAAAAAACCAAAAAAGAAATTTGTAGTTTAAACGAAGAAAAACAAAAATTAGAAAAGAAAGTAATATATTATGTGTAGAATATAGTTAGGGGTGTATCGGGTAGCATATTTTCAAAATATCAGGTCAAGATTCAAAAATTTAAGAATATCGGGTAGAGTCCCGGACCGGTTCCAGAGTTTTAAGAACATCGGATCCCCGTCCGGGTCCAACCAAATGGTCGGATAATTTCGGGTTTTGTTTCGGGACCTGCTAACTGATCTCTAGTATCTGGTTGCGTATCAGCTCCAGGTCCGGGGCCAATATGCTAAGAATTTGGAGTTCAGATCTGGGTCCAACAAAATCGTCGGGTAAATTCGGGTCTTGTTTCGTATCCATGTACCTGATAGATCTCTAATATCGTGTAGCATATATTTTTAAAATGTCTGGTTCAGGTCAGGGTCCAAAATTTTAAGAATACCGGTTCCGGGTCCGGTCGAAAATTTTAAGAATATCGGTTCTGAGTCCAGGTCCAAAGTTTTAAGAATATCCGGTTCGGGTCCAAAATGGTCGGGTAATTTCGGGACTTGTTTCATGCTCGGGTACCTGATAACTAGTATCGGGCAGCATATTTTGAAAATATCGGGTCCAGATCCGGGTCCAAAATTTTAAGAATATCAGTTCCGGGTCCGGATCCAAAATTATAAGAATATCCGGTCCAGGTCCAAACTTTTTTTTTATCGGGTCTTGTCCGGGTCCAACAAAATGGACGGGAACTTTCGGGTCTTGTTTCAAATCCGGGTACCTGATACACATCTCTAGTATCGAGTAGCATATCTTAAAAATATCGGGTCCAGATCCGAGGCCAAAATTTCAAGAATATCAGATCCGATTCCTATAAGATGGTCGGTTTATTTCGGGTCTTGTTTCGAGTCGGGGTAACCGATACATCTGTGAAAAACAGAATGCATGTAGATAATTGAAGATTTCTTATTATTGATATTTTAGCTACAAAAATTACAAAAATTATACTTCGAGCTACAAAAATCTAGCGGAATTCGATTAAAATTGGCCAATCTGAACGAAGATTTCGAATCCAAAAAGCAAAAACGCGACGATTTATTGGAGAAATACGATCGGGAATTAGAAGATCGTTTCGGCGGTGTGTCGAATTCGGAATTGAGGTTTTAGAAATTTTTACAATTTTTAGTGCGAAATTTTCGTCGAAATTTATAATTTTAGGTCAAATTTAGAGGGAAAATTAAGCAAAATTAAACAAGAAATTGATGTAAATGACGTCAAAATGCGAGAAATTCAAAACGAAATGGCCAAAAACGAAAGTTCCAGATCGTCGTTGAAAATCAAATTTGGCAAAAAGAAAACGAATTGAAAGAATACGAAGAAAAGATGTTGCAAGTATGTTGAAAAGAGTTGAAAAATTCCGCGAAATTCGATCAATTTTTTAGGTTTCGTTTGTCGATAATTCGTCGCAAGGAGAAGACGAATCGAATTATTTTGATCGAATTTTAGAAAATTTACGACTCGATTTGGAGAATATTCGTTTCGAAAAGGGTCGCATAGAAGGATCGGAATACGTTTTTACGGATTACGCGGAGAAATTGACCAAAAAACCCTGTTGCCCGTTGTGTAAACGAAATTTTTCCGATCGGGACGACGCTAAATCTTTGATCAATGATGTAAACTGATCGAAAAATTTATTTTCAAAAAAAAGATGTTTTCACACTCTTCCAGACAATTGATTTTTGAAACATTTTTAAATCGTATCGTTTTTCTCTAATTTGAACTATATTTTTCCGATCGAAATGAGACTAAATTTTTGACTAATGATGCAAATTTGTTGAAAAACATGATTGTAAAAAAATTGATTCTTTCTGTGAAAGGATTTTTCTTCTTTGTTGAACATTTTTTCGAGTTGAAACGAAAATACTCCGTTCAAAATGAAGCTAACTTGTTGATTAACTTGCCGAAAAAAATCGATTTTTGAAAAATTGATTTTTTCAAAAAAATAGAATTTTTGAACCTTTCAAAGTCGCAATTTTTAAAGTTGAAACGAAATTTCTCCGATCGAAATGACGCCTAATCTTTGATTAATGGTCAAAAAATTGATTTTTTCAAGTTTCGGAAAATTTAATTTTCAATAAAGAAATAGCATTTTCCAGTAGTCGAAAAAATTCTTTCTGGTCGAGATCATACATGTAACGGAGCTCCAAGGTCTGGGGGGGGGGGGGGTTGGAGCACTTTTTTGGGGCCGGGGGTCAGTAATTCCCAAAATTTTGGGGGGAGGGGTCCCTGAAGGAAAAAAAATTCGATTTTTTCCATGAAAAATGTCCGAAAACGGTTTAAAAAGTAGTAATTTTTGTCTAAAAAATGATAAAATATGTACTTATGGCGCGAAGCGCCGAGAAAATTGACGTTTTTGACCATTTTTTGTTCAAAAATTGACATTTTTCATAGAAAAAATGACATTTTTCAGTATTTTTCCGACTAAAACTATGGGGGTCCCTAGGGCTACCATATGGCTAGCCATAGGATTGGAAAATCCTGGGGGGGGGGGCGGTCGCCCAATGGCTAGCCATATGGTCGACGATTTCTGGGGGGGGGGGGGGTTCCCATAGCACTTCCCCCCCCCAATTACATGTATGGTCGAGATGATGTTGAATCGAAAATTAAATTATTCAAAAAAATTATTTTTCAAAAAATCGACTTTTTTAATTTCGATTTTTATTTTTTTGAATTGTAATTTCTCCAATTGAAAAGGAATTTTCCATATCGGAAGGATGTGGTATAAATCTGTCAGAATGAAAATAGATTTTTCGAAAAAATAGAAAAAAACAGCTTTTTTCTAATTTCGAAAAATTGATTTTTCTCAATAAAAAAATGATTTGTCAATTTTTTAAATCGCAATTATTTGTTGTTGCAACGAAATTTTCCGTATCGAAATGATGCTTAATCGTTGATTAATAGTGCAAACCTGTCAGGAAAAGTCGGATTCATTGAAAAAATGAAAAAAATTTTCTCGAAAAATTGATTTTTAAGGAGGTCGGGTTTCCATATTTTTTGATCGCAATTTTATTAATTGAAATGACATTTTTCCCATCGTGATGATGCCAAATCGTTTATTAATTATGGAAGCCTGTCAGAAAAAATGGATTTTTTTATGGAGAATGTAAATTTGTGGGAGAAATTTAATTTTCCGAATGAAAATTTTCTAAAAAATTCATTTTTTTCAACTTCCGGAAAATTTATTTGAAAAAATTGGTTTTTTCACTTTTTAAATGGCAATTTCTTTGCAGTTGAAACGAAATTTAGCCGATTTACCGCTAGAAAAACGACGCTTAAACGACGAAATTTCGAAAAAAGAGGAAAAATTAACGTCCATGCATCAATTACAACCCACTGTAGCTTTGGCCGAAAAATTAAAAACGACGGAAATTCCGCGATTGAAATCCGAATTAGACGGTCTTATTTCGCAATATAGAAAATTAAAAATTCAAGAAAATGAGGTAAAAAATGTAAATTTTTAAATTTATTGTTTGTTTTTTTAATTTTTTGTATTCAAAGCTCGAATCGAAATTATCGAAATTTAAAAATGATCAAATATTGTACGAACGTATTCTACCCGATTTTATAAATATTGGTCATTTGGAAGAAGATTGTTCGAATTTGCGCGATCAAATCGATCAATTGAAGAAAGAAATACCGGCTGATAATTTCGATTGGTCCGATTTTGGCGGCAAAGTTTTAAATATGGACGAATTGAGGCGTGAACAAGAAAATTTACAAGTATATAAAATTTTACAATTTTTTTCGCCAAATTTTTTTTCTTTATTTCTAGAATTTTAAATATGAATCATCGAATTTTAATAATTTTCAAAGAATTTAATTGATTTTTTACTCTCAATTATTCGATTGAAATTGTTTAAATCGCTGATTTTTGCGATTTTTTCCAAGAGAAATTTGAATTTCTTAATTTTTTTTCATAATATTTCCACCAAAAGCTAGCGAAACATCACAGAAATCTAATAGCAGGTGATTTTTACCGAATTTAACGATATTCGACGGGATATTTCAAATTTTGACTTTTTAAAGATGTGTTTTCCGAGCAAGAAGTTCATTTCCCCCCATTTTTAGTTTCATGTTCAGCGAAAAATCATTCGAATTTCGCGATTTATTGTAGAAATACATAGATTTTTTCGAAAATTTGAAATTATCTCATTGAATTCGAATTTTAAATTCCTTTTAAATTGTAACTTACGTATTATTTTGATTCAAAAACTGCGGATTAAAATTTTAGAATTTTTGAACCCATCATTCCATATTTTACAACAACAAAAATTTCAATGGCTGAATTTTAGGATTTATATCATTGCAGTAATCAACTGAAAATTGTAATTTCGAACAAAAAATCACTTTTGACGATTCATTTCTTGAATACTCTACCGAAAATTGGCTATTTTCGGTTAAAATTGGACTTTCCAATATATTTTTTCAGTTATAATTTTATGTTTCAATTTTTTCAAATTTACAGAAAATATAAAATTTTTCATTATTTTGTGACAACGATGTTATGTTTCAATGTTTTGAATTCATAGAAAATTTAAAATTACGTTCCATTTTTTAATTTATAGAAAATTTAAAATTATGTTCCATTTTTTAGTTTATAGGAAATTTATAATTTAAAATTTTCTGTTTTTTCATCTTCGGCTTTATGTTTCAATATCATGTTTCAATTTTTTCAAAACTCATCTTTTTTATCTACAGAAAGTTTAAAATTTATTTTTTTTGCGTCTTCAGTTTTATGTTTCAATTTTTTTAATTACAAAAAATTTGAAATTAAAATTCTCTTTGTTTTGTATCAATTTTTTCAATCTACGGGAGATTTAAAATTTAAAGTTTTTTTTTATTTTCCAATTTTATTCTAATTTATAGGGTATTTAAAATCTAAAATTATCTTTTCTTTCAATCTTCAGGTCTATATTTCAATTTTTTAATTTACAAAAATTTCCATTCGTACACAAAATTTCAAATTTGAAAACTTCCTTTTTTTGCATCGATAATTTCATGTTAGGTATATCAATTTTTTAGTGTACAGAAAATTTAACATTTTCTTTTTTAAAAAAGCATCATTTCAATCCACGGAAAATTAAAAATTTTTTTTCTGTATCTTTAGTCAATATGTTTCAAATTTATTTAATTAACCGACAATTTAAATTCATATTTTCATTTTTGCATCTATAATTTTGTTGAAGCGTTCCTTAAAATCCATAAATTTAAAATTGGAAAACGTCCAAAAAGACGCTGCCGACGCTCGCGAACGCTTGCATGTTTTGCGCAATCGTCTCAACGACGCTCAGTCGCGTCGCGTCGACGTCGAACGACGTCGTCAGACAGAGACGTCGTTACGATCGGACGTTCGACGTTCAAACGACGAACGTCGTCAATACGTCGACGATTTGGAAAACTGCCGTCGCGAAACGTCGCCCGTCCGTCGACGTTTGGACATGGCGTTGAAAAATCGCTCGACTATGATCGCCGATCGCGACGCATTCGGACGGCGAAACGCCGAACGTTTGGACGATTTACAAACAGTCAGGAGGCGATTGGACGATTTTGAACGATTGGAGCGAGAATTTCGAAATTGCGATTACGAAAAATCGATAACGCGATTAGAAGAAGAACTTGAAAATTTGGATTCGAGTTTAAAGGAGAAAAAACGAGAGTAAAAACAATTTTTTCACACAAATTAAAAATTTTTTCTTTTTTTCCAAATTTTTCTTTTTTCTCTCTTTTTCGTTTCTCACTTATTCCTTTTCTTTTTTACTTCTTTTTCCTTCTTTTCTTTTTTGGTTCTTCGTAACGTTTTTTCTTCTCTTTCTTGTTCTCGTTTTTTCTTCTCTTGTTCTTTTTTTTGTTTTTTTCTTCTTCCTCTTTTTCTTATTCCTCTCCACCCTCTTCTTCCTCTTTTTCTTCTGTTTCTTTTTCTCCTTTTTTCTTTTTATTTCCTTGTTTTCTTTCTTTGTTCTTTTCCTTTTTATTTCTCATCTTTTTGCTTCGTTTTTTCACTTCGTTTTACTGCTTTTTTTCTCATTTTTCCTCCTTTTATTTTTTTGTCGATTTTCTTGTTTTTCTCCTTCTTGGTCTCTTTGTTTTTATCCGCTTCTGTTTCCTCTGTTTGTCCTTTCTCTTCCTTCTTTTCTTTTTCTTGTTTTTGTTTTTCTTCTTGTTATTTTTTCTTCTTTTCCTTTTCCTTTTCCTTTCGTTTTATCTTTTCCTTTTCTTTGCTTTTATTCTTTTTATTTTATTTTGCCGCTTTTCCTTTTGTCCCTTTAGTTTTCTATTTTCATTTCCTTTCTTTTGATCTTTTTTAGTAGTTTTCGTTTTTTCTTTTTTATTTTACTTCTCGTTATTTTTTTCTCCTTTCTTCTCTTTTTATTTCTTTCAATTTTGTTTTTTTGATTCGCCTCTTTTTTCTTTTCTTTCAATTTATTTTCTTTCTAATCTTTTTTTTCGTTCCTCTCTGTTGTTTTTTAATCATTTTTCTTTTGCTTTTCTGTTTCTGTTCTCTTTCGTTTTGTTTCTTTTTTCATTTCTTGGTATTTTTTCTTTTTTTCTTGTTTTTTTCTTTCTACTTGTTTTGTTTTTACTTCTCGTCTTATCATTTTCTTCTCTTTTTGTCTATTTTCTTTTCGTTTCTTTATTTCCTGTCTTTTGTTTTTTTCTCTTTTTTCTCTGTTTTCTCTTTTTTCTATGTTTCTTTTCTAGTTCTGTTTCTTTTGTTCTTGTTTCTTTCATTTTTGTCCCCGTTTGTATTTTCCTTTTTGTCTTTTTGTTTCTCTTCTTTTACCTTTTCTCCTTCTCTTTTTGCGTTTCCCCATTTTCGTTTCTCCTTTTTCTTTTTCTTTTTGTTTTTATATTTTGCTTTTACTTTTTTCTTTTTAGTTCTTTTCGTTTGGATTCTTTTCCCTTTGTTTTTTGCCTTTCTTTCATTTCGGTTCCTTTCTTTTTGCTCTATCTCTTTTTGTTTCTCCGCTTTTTTTATTCATGTTGTTTCTTTTTCATTTCCTTTCTCTTTGTTTCTTGTAGTTTTTTTCCCTTTGATTTATTTTCTCTTCTTGTTTTTTTTTTCTTTTCTGTTGTTGTTTTTCTTTTCTTTTTCTGTTTCTTTTCTTGTTGTTGCTTTTCTTTTCTTGTGTTCATCGGTTTTCTTTCATGCTTTTCTTTTCTGATTGTTAAAAAAAATTCAATTTCTAGGCTCAAAGAAAACGACGAAAAAATTTCTTCTATCCAAGAAAGTTTAGAAATGCAAGAAACGTACAGGCGAAATTTGAGCGATAATTTAGAATTGAAAACTAAATTGGAATTGATCGAAACTTCGACGACGAAAATTCGCAATTTAACCGATCAAATTGAAAAATTGACAGCTTCGGGTATTTTTTTCGTTTCAAGCAACTTTTCAAGTTTTTGCTTCAAAATTCTAATTTTTGCGACTGTCGGGTTTATAATTCTGAGCTGAAATTCGAATTTTTCTTTTTGTTGCATGCATAATATTTAATCATTTTTCCGAATCGTAGTCGAGTATTGTCGGGAAAAATTTGAATTCTTCAAATTTTGATCAAAAGTTTTCTCATTATTCTACAGTTTCGAGCTGTAAATTTTAGACATGTATCGGGCACCCAGACCTGAACTGAGACCCGAAATTATCCGACCATTTTGTTGGACCCGGACCCGATATTCTTAAAATTATGGACCCGGACCTGATATTTTCAAAATTTTGGACCCGATACATCTCTAGTTTTTATTATATGAAGATTACACGTATATCACATAGATTAGCGTTTTGAAAAGTATAATGGACCCGGACCCGAAATGAAACCTGAAATGACTCAACTATTTGATGAACCCGATCCCGATATTGTTACAATTTTGGACCCGATACATCTCTAAATTTTTAAGAATCTTCCACTGGAAACCATACTTTTTTACTAATTAGTAAAAATTCAAGTTTTTTCATCATTTTTGTATTTGATATTTGAAAAAAAACCTGCGGGTTCTGCAAATTTTAATCAAAAGTAGAATTTTACGCTTTTCGTCCCTTAAATCACTGCATTGTTTCAATACTCACTCGATTTTTATGTTTAAAAAAATCTGAAGGTATCCATGAAAATAATCTGAAAATATTCATTTTCCCACTTAGGGTGAGAAATCGTTTCATTATCACAATGTTGCCCCAAAATTTCTTAATTTTGAGTAAATAAAGCAGCGTTTTTCCATTTCAAAATCGCAGAATTCTACTTCCGATTGATCGAATTTAGAGTAAAAAATTATAATTTTGTGCACAGACGGCTCAAAATTCATCAAGTTTGATCAGTAACAGTTCAAATTTTCACTCAAAATTTTATTTTAGACATTGATTTTCCACTATATTCGCAGAAATTTGAATGAAAAATGTAGATTTCGACCAAAAAAAACAGTGAAATTTTTGATCAAATCGAAATTTTTTGATATTTTGAATAATTTTTTTCGCCAGAATTCGAATTTTTTGCGAATTTTCAATTCAAATATGTGGAATAATATAATTTTTTTCTATCGAATTCAGTGATTGACCTTGGGAAATTATCCTTATTTTGGGAAATAATCCAGCGCTTTTTGAAATTGATTTCCCCACGTTTCAAATTTTCATTACATAGCAGGAACGGTTTTATCGAATCAAAACTTTTCATGTTTGGTCGGTGCAAACTCAATTTTCCGATCGAAATTCAAAATTCGATTTTGATTTTTGATCGAAAAAATTGATATTAGCAGAAATTTGTATAAGAAATCCGAATTTCAGGGGAAAAAAGAGTATAGTTTTGAATAAAATGCAATGTTTGCGATATTCTGGATGACTTTTCTGCCCTTATTCGAGTTTTTTACGCATTCTTAATCCAAATACTTGGAATTTTTGGATTTTTTCGAAATTTGTCCATTTCTGTATCTGATCAAAAACTCGGCTCAAAATCGAAAACGTAATGTTTCGTTTTAAATTTCCGTTTTTGGTTTAGAATTTCGAATTTTCGATCAAATTAAAACGGATTTTGAAACCGATCTTTTTGCGTTTCAATTTTACCTTATATATTATTTTTTCAGGCGGTGGTTTAGACGCTTCGACTTTACGCCAAAAATATACAAATTTAACCAAAAATTATAGCGAAATTTTAGGCCGCCTCAACGAACAAAAATCTACGGCCAAAAAATACGAATCCCAATTGTCGACCGAAAAATATCGATCGGCGGGCGAAAAATTTAAAGACAAATTTTTAGACTTGATCGTCACGCGTACGGCCGTTTTGGATTTGAAAAAATTCGAAAAAGCTTTCGAAAGTTGCCTTATGGCTTACCATAGGGAAAAAATGGACGAAATTAATTTCTCCATACGTAAATTGTGGGAAAAAATTTATAAAGGCGACGATATCGATTATATTCAGGTGAATAAATTTGAAACAGGGGAGGAAATGTTCCATTTTTGTATAATACCCAAAAATGAACTTTTTACTGATCTTGCAAAAAAATCTGAAATTTTATTTTATTGTCATTTTTTTTGTTTTTTTTCCTTTACTCTTCTTCCTGTTCTTCTTCTTTTGTCTTTTTCTTTTCCTTTTCCTTTTTGTTTTTTTCTTTCCTCGTTTCGTTTCTTTTCTTTTCGTGTTTTATGTTTCCTTTTTTGTTTTTTCTCTTTTTCCCCCTTTTTTTGTCAAAACTGTCAAAAATGTTTCATTTTTCGCCAAATATAATTGAAAATCAAATTTATTTTAAAGCTGACACTTTTATTTTAATTTTAGGAAAAAAATTTATATTTTTGAATTTTTTGATTTTATTTAGTATTAAAATACGTATAAACTAGTTTTATTGTTTTTATTTGGAACTTCAAGACCTGTGTTTCATTTTTTGTCCATATAGTGAAAAAATGAACCTTTTTTTTGAATCTGTAGATTTGTGTCTCTGTCTAGGGTATAATATTAAATTTTGCAATTATCGTCAGTGGTGATCGTTTAATATTTTGATATGTTTCATGGAAAATCACTCATTTTGACTTGGAATATTATATTTTAGCTTAAGCTCAATAAAATGCAAATTTTTCGAAACATGATTAATTATGTTTCGTAAGCTAAATATACAGAATCCTTAGATTTTTTCGTCCCTCTTAAACCCACTTCCGAGAAAATTGCATTTTTTTAGCTAATTTCGCTTCCATATTTTAGATTAGAGCGGAATCGTCGTCAGAAACGGCGTCCTCTTCGGACAATAGGCGCCGAGCTTACAATTATCGCGTTGTTATGACGGTGAACGGCGTCGAATTGGACATGCGGGGTCGTTGCAGCGCCGGGCAAAAAGTTTTGGCTTCGATTGGTGTGATTTTTTCTCTAAATTTTTCCTTCAATTTTCAACATTTTGGTGATTTTTGTTTAATTTTGCATTTTTTCTCCTGTTTTTTTTGTTTTTGGAGATTTTCTTTAAAATCTGTCTCTAATTTCGCTTTTTTTCTCATTTTGTGGTGTTTTCTTGGAATTTTTGGTTTTTGTTAAATTATTTTCTATGGTAAATGTCACTGCAACTTTTATTTACGATTTTTTTTTCAAAATTCTCGTGTAGGTAGGTACTGCATTTTTCCGGATATTTAAATTCTTGTAACTTCTAACGTCAACTTTTTAACTGATTTTCTCTATTTTAGCATCGTTTCTTGAATTTTCTTGTTGTTCTATTTTTTTTAAATTCTAACTTTTCTAAATTTGTCGCCCAAGTTTTCACTGTTTTTCACTTTTTTCAATATTTTTCCCAAATTTCTATTCTACCAATTTTTTTTAAATTTGTCTCTTTTCCTTTGTTTTTTGAAACTTTCTATTTTACTTTTGATTTTTCCGTTTAAATTTTTTCCCAGACTTTACATGGTTTTAAATTCATTTTCAAATTTGGCATTTTTCGATTTAATTTGTGCATAAATCGTTACTCCGTTTAATTTTTTCCCTGTTAAATTCAGTATTTCGGCAAGAATTTTCCCTTCAAGTTTCGAATTTTTGTTTGAATTTTAGATTTTTCAAGTTAATTTTTTTGATTTTTTTTCATTTTTTTCTTTCAACTTCCATTCCTTTCCAGATTTTTAAAACTTTTTCACTAACTTTTGCGCTGTTTTTAAATTTTTCTTAAATTTCCGGGCTTTGTTTTCCGTTTCTTCGAATCTTTTTTCTCATTTTTGTGTACTACTTTCTCTAACTCTTGCATTCGCAACTTTGGATTTTCATTCCTTTTTCGAATATTTAACGTTTTTCGAATTTTCCCTCAATTTTTGTTTTTCAAGCTTCTCTTCAACTTTTGGACAAATTTTTTCTCAAATTTTGCATTTTTCTCCACATTTTCCCTTATTTTGTGTTTTTTTCTTCGAATATTAGCTTTTTTTACTTAATTCTTTTTATTGCACATGCCATTATAGCGTTTATCTACCCATTTTCTAAACATTCACCCCAATTTTCGAATGTTCAGATTTTTACCATTGCTAATCAAATTTTCTCGTCTGTATTTTTTCGAAATATTAATATTTTCTTAAATTTTAAGGTCGACTTTTAAATTTATCTTTCTAAATTTTTTCATTTTCCGTTGAAAGTTACGTTTTAACCTGTTTTTTGTCATTTTTTCAGGTGAAGTTTTTGATTTTTTGTTCACTTTTCCTGCAAATTTGATTGAATTTTTCCTTACATTTTCAATATTTTCGGGAATATTTTCTTGAACACTTCGAAGTTTTGCTAGTTTTCACCAAATATTTGGATTTTGTTGAGTTTTTCTCGAACTTTAGCGTTCTTTTTGCGAATTTTCATCATTTTTTCGATTCAATTCTACTCATTTTTTTCATTTTTTAGAATATCTTGTTGACGTCCAAATTTTTACATTTTTTGTAATTTCCCGTCAACTTTCTGACTTGGTTGAAATTTTTTTCCATTTTCTGAATTCTCTTCCAATTTTTCAGCATTCTCTGCTTCAATTTTGCGTTGCATCCTGGGAATTTACTTGCCTTTTTTAATTTTTTTCTTCTTTTTATGTTGATCTTTCCTCAAACTTTTTATTTGTCGGGGATTTTTTGCACTTTTTTTTATCTTCAGCATAATTTTCCAAATTTGCAGCATTTTTTGCCTCAATTTTTCCGTCAATTTTCGCTGTTTTGACTTTTGTTTTCTTCTATTCTATTCTTTTTTGTTTATTTTCTAGAATTTCGCTCAGAATTTCGGCTCTAAAGATAAAAAATTCTCATTTTTCTGTCAATCACTGGGATTTTCAGTTGCCTTTTCTTCTATTCCATTCAGTTTTTTGTTTTTTTTTTGTATATCTTTTTTATTTTCGATGTCAGAAGCACTTTTTGATTAAACTATCTCAAATTTAAAACAAAGTCGCTAAAAATCCTGCTTCAAAGACAAAAATTTTTTTTCCTATTTTCCATCAATTATTGTGATTTTCAGTCCTTATTCCTTTCATTCTATCCTGTTGTTTGCTTTTTTGCATATTTTAGTGCATTTTTTCATATAGAAACTACTTCTTCTACTAAAATTTCTAATTTTTTTTTTTAATTCCGACTTGAAAAACCAAAATTGCCTGTTTTTTCTATTTTTTCGGTCAATTTCTAATTTTTTCCCTTCTATTCTGTTTTCATGATTCGTTTTTTATTTTTCTGTATATTTTCCCTGCATTTTTAAACCTAAGAATCATTTTTTCGATTCAATTTTCTTTTTTTCCAAAAATTGTCCCAAAATTTTGCCTTGAAAAGCCAACATTTCTAATTTTCTGCTCAGTTATTACGATTTTGAGTTATTTTTTCTTCTATTGTATCCTCTATTTTTGCTTTCTTGTATATTTTTCTACATTTTTTACTGAAAAAACCTTTTTGGTTCAAATATCTTACTTTTTTCAGAACTTTTCTCAAAATTTCGGTTTAAAAAACGAAAAATCTCAAATTTTTCTGTCAATTATTGCGATTTTCACTTCTTTTCTTGTACTTCATTCTAATATTTTTTTGTATTTTTTTATATTTTTGAACATTTTTTATAAAAAATTGACTTTTTTGACTCACATTTTCCAATTTTTCCCAAAATATATCAAAATTTCTGCTTAAAAAGCGAAAAGGAATTTCCATTTTCCAATTTTTTTCAGTTATCCGGGTCGCTTTAGCCGAAGTTTTTTGTTTGGATTGCGGTATTTTGGCCTTGGATGAACCGACGACCAATTTAGACGCCGCCAATATGCGCAGTTTGGCCGACGCATTGGCCAATTTGATCGACGAACGATCGGTGCAAAAAAATTTTCAACTCATTTTGATAACGCACGACGAAGAATTCGTCAGCATTTTGGCTAGGTTAAATTAGAATTTTGAATTTTCAAGGCTGTTAAAAATTGGAAAATTCTTTTTTGAACGAAAAAATAGAATTTTCCATTGATAAGAAGCAGAAAATTTTGTTTTCTGCTACAATTTCTTCAATTTTTGGTCATGTATATAGAATTCGGAATTCAACTGTTCAGTTTTAGATGGTTAAAAATGTGAAAATCTTTTCCTTTAGTCTCAAGTTTCAGTTTTTTATTTTTGCCATGTAAAAATCTGAATATCAAATTTTTCTCCTCAAAGATTTAGATTTCGACGTTTCAGGCTTGCAAAATTCGAATATTCTATTTTTTGGCGTTTAGCTTCCGAATTCTAGATGGTTAGAAATTTGTAAATTTAGGTCTCAAAAATTCGAATTTTTTCTGATAACTGAATTTTAAATATTTTTTTTATTTGGAATTCCAATGCAGATTTTCTTCAGACAACACGCCATCGAAAAAGTTTGCCGCGTTTATAAAGATGTGAACGGTTTCAGTCATTTGCAGTCGCAAGATGTAGCCGAAATGGAACTTTTAAGTCAAAATGACGATTTGATCTGATAAGGTACCTACTTTTTTCACGCCACTTCCTCATTCCGGTGCCTTTTTGACGTCAGCAAGCCATGACGTCATTTTTTCGATGACGTCGAATTTTCCTCGATGGCATCATTTTTTGTTAAAATTTTCTCATTAGTATCTCGTTTTGTTGAATCTTCGATTTTTTTGATTTTATATGTTGAATAAAATTTTTTAGAATCGAATTTTCATTTTTGTATGCAGTTTTTTGAGATGGATTAACACTTTTTTACTTTTGTACAAAATTTTTTGCGTTAGAAACAAAATCTGCATGCAAAACTTGAACAAACGACAGTTGAGCGAAAAATATGTAAATTTTGATGGTCACGTGATGTATTCGTGTGATTTTATTTTCTTTTGCTTTTTTGATTTGTAGTTTTTCATTTATTTTTGCTTTTTCTTACATGGTTGTTATTATTTTTGGTCAGCTTATTTTCTGGTTTCTTTTATATTGTTCTTTTTGTCTTTTGTAGATTTTCAGTTTTGTTCCCCTTTTTCTTTCTTTTCTACTTTCGTCTATCGTGATTGCTGACTTCGTTTTCATAACTTTTCTGTCTTGCTTCTTTTTTCACTCTTTATTTTTTTACATCGCTTCAATTCTTTCATTAATTTCCTATATCTCTTTTGCCTTATTTTGCTGTTTTTCTTGTTATCGTTTTTTCTACATCTATATATAGGTGTTAATTTTTGCTTTTTTTGCTCTTACCTTCTCGTTTACTTCTTAAGTATGTTTATTTTGCTTTATTTTTCTTGTTTTTTTTCAGTGATCTTGTACACGTTTCTATGTTTCTTATGTTCTCTTTAGTTTCTACATATTTTTTTAATATTATTTCTTTTCCAATATTACTTCTTTTACAGTTTTTCTGTGTTACTTTTTCAAGTTTTTTCTATTCAATGTCCTGATTCACCTCTTCAGTATATTTTACTTTTTCTTTCTCGTGTTTTTTAGTCTGTTTAGTCTTCTACATTTGTTGCATTTCTGTGTTTGTTCAGCTGCCTTGATTTTACGTGTTTTTGGTTTCTACATTGGTGTGTTTTTAATTTTTTACTTTTTTGTTTGTGTTTTTGCTGTTTTTTTCGGTTTTCTATAATTTTGTTTATTTTATCTGGTTTTTCTGCTTGTTTCTTGTTTAACTTTTGTTTTGCTTGAGTTTTGTTATAATTTTGTGAAAATTTTTTTATATTGGCATTTTTTAACTTCTCGATAATGTTTTTGTAACTTGAAAAAATGTTTTTGCAAATTCTAAATTTAGAATATCTTTCGGTATCTTTACCATTATGGAAGAACAAAATTTGCAATCGAAACCGCAGCAAACTACAGGTAAGCGGAAAATTATGCAATTTTTACGGTCACGTGATGTTCTTTTCTACAGTAAACGATGTCGCGCCGAAAATTACCCAAACGGAGCCTGGTAAGTTTTTTTTGTGTATAATTTTTTTATATCTTTTATTGTTCATGAGATTTTTTTATTTTTTCTGTATCTTTTTCGTGTTGTATTCTGTGTGTTTTTTCTTCTTTACTTTTTTCGTATGTTTTTTCTCCTTGCTCCCTTGAACTTTTTCTCTTTTTATTTCTACTTGCGTTTTTCAATCTTTGTTCCGTTCCTTTTCTAGTTTTTCATTTTTGTTAATATTGTTTCTTCTTATAGTTTTTATGTTTTTCTTGCTGTGTTTATTTCTTTTTCCACTTTTTTATTTTTGTTTTTTATTGTTTCACTTTCTTCATCTGTTGTTTCTTTCGTACTTTGGGGTACATTTTCCCTGTTATTGTTTACTGTTAGTGCTTACTGCTTACATGAGTTTTTGACTTTTTTGTTGTTTATTTCTCTTCGTTGTTTTCTGTTTATTTCTTTCTTCTATGATATTCTGCATATTTTCTGTTGTTTTTTACTTTTCTACTATGTTTCTGCTTTTTTGTCTTCACTTCCTCTTCCACAAATTTAATATATTTTTGTGGTTTTTTACTTTTTTTATTCTTGCTTGTTCTGTCTTTTTCACTTACAAATCTCATGTGTTTTTGTATAATTTTATAAATCTTTTTCTTTTGTTTCCTGTTTACATTTCGGTGTAATTTCTTTTTAGGATTGTTTCATACTTTTCTGTTCTTACTTTTTTACTATGTGTTTTTCTTGCTCTTTTCTACAACTTTACCACTTTTTCCTTTTATATTAGTATGTTTCTTTATTTTTTACACTTTTTTCTGTTTTTGTTCTGCTTTTTATCTTTATTTCCGTATAATTTCATATATATTCTTTTATCTATTAACGAATATTGTTTTTTCTTTCTACTTTTTCCTTTTTTTTTATTTCTGCTGCTTCTTATATCCGTTTTCTAAGTTTTTTTCTCGACTTCATGTCTCTTTTTCTAATTATATTTTCTTCTTTATAGTGTCTTTTGTTTCTCGTTTTCGTTCATTTATTTTACTTGCTTTTTGTTGAGCTTCGATTTTACTCGATTTGTTTTGTTTCTATAATAACTTTTTTGCTTAATTTTCACGTTTTTTCGTTTTTTGGATATTATATGTCAGCTCTGATCTTCATTGTTTTTGTTCTTTATAGTGTTTTGTTGTTTCAAATCTTTTACCCACTTTTCCTGATGTTTTTTATTTTCTTTTACTTATTGCGTTTTTTCTGTTTATTTATGTTTCTATATTTTTTGTTCCTTGTTTTCTTGTTGTATCTTTTTTATTGTTCACTTATTTTTCATTTAGTTTCTACGTCTATTTTCTTTGTTTGTTTTTCTTCTCTCTTTGTTTGTTTTTCTTCTCTCCAATCTTCCTTCTATGATGTTAGCTCTTCCGTTCTTTCAAATTTTCGTGTTTTGTACTTTGTTTGTATTTATCCTGCCTTTCCTTTCTTTTTTGTCTATTTTAAGTCTGTTTTTCGATTTTATTTTCTTCTTTATGGAGTTCTTATTTTTCTTTCCATTCCGATTTGTTTACTTTTGTCTACTTTCGTTTTTATATATTCCTTCTGTGTTTTGTTCATATTTATATTTATATTTTTCATAGATAATTTCCTTAATTATTTGTTATTTTTCTTGGGTTTTTCATCATTTATTTTGTGTATTCTTTAGAATATCTTTGTTTTTTCTGATTTTTCCTTCGTTCTACAGCTTCTACAATCAACGGTCAAACTTCTACAACTATTCGACCGCCCAAAACGTCGTTTTTCACAGAAGGACGTTTGCATTTTCTGGGTATAGGCGTTATACTTGTTGGGATTTTCGGCGCTTATTACCAATTGAATAAAATGCGCGGCGTCGATATTTTTAATATGAAATTCAAGAAAGATCCGGCTTCCGAATTCAGACGGAATATGGAAGAAATGAGGAGGAAGCGAGAAGAATACGACAAATTGCCACGCGAATTTCGACGTTGAATTGCCAAATTTTGCGTTAACAAAGTGTTTGTAGATAGTAAAAACGCGGGAATTTTCGGAAGGAGTAACTTTTTGCAGATTTTAGTCGAGCTCATGTGGAAATCAAAAGTTCCTCTCATGCTTCACTGTGCAACACCGCGCGGGAAGTATGTTTCAAGAAAAACAATTAGTTCCAACCCTATTCAGCGAAAACCAAAATAGCGAGAATCAATAGAGCGATTCTCCATATGAACAGCGAATCTCAAAACAGTTGTAACGACCAGTTTTGAGAAGTACTTTACTTTATCCAAATACGGGTGATGGTTACAATAGGCAGCGTGGGATACGGTAGGGGCGATATGAATGACAATCAACGGCTGCTTTCGGTCGTCGACAACAACAATGGGAACAATGCGGCCATTTACAACACGGCTTAACGGCTTCCTAAGAAAGAAAAATCTTGCTTGCAAATAAAATGAAAATGCAGAGACCGAAAAACTGAGAACTAACAAAATCACGCTTTGTTTCTCTTTAAATATGACACTTTTGGCCACTTCCTGAGTGTCGCGGGAGGTCTTGCTTCTGTCCATCTTCTTCCGCCAGTTGCTGCTTTCTGCTTTACTATTCTTGCTAATTTAGTCACGCCCTTCAATGCGTTTCTAGTACGGTATGCTTTCCGTGTCTTATCTGTGCTTGCTTTCTACAGTGGGCTTAGCCACACCTATGTGCTTCTGTGCATGCTTCTGTATCTATTTTCTCTGTCTACACATGTTTTGTGGGACCGTCGCTACTGTTGCACTTGAGACTACTGTCTGGCAGGGCTTCTACTTTTTACTGTGTGCAGGTGTTGTTTACAATTTTTATGAGGAATTTTGGTAGCCCTGGAATGTGTAGTTTAGTGTGGGTTCTAGGGGACCAGCTGCCGTTTGTGCAAATTAATTGGGGCGTCTTAATTGGGTCAACAGCAGTTACGGGGGTGTGGAAGGATCAAAATAAAGTACTTCACGTAATTTTACAGGAATGTTTGGGTGTGAATCCCAGACACACTTGAGACGATAAATTACGAAAATGAATTAATATTTGATAAATGACTATCACATACAGTATGCTATATATTTACAGTACTGCGTTAGCAGGTACGTTACACAGTGATCATGTCTCAAAGCAGCAATTCTCAAAACAGAGATTTTCAAAACAGTGATGTCTCAAAACAGAGATTTTCAAAACAGTGATGTCTCAAAACAGAGATTTTCAAAACAGTGATGTCTCAAGACAGCTAATTCTCGATAAATCAATCGTCAAAAGATCAAAGTATCAAAACAGTGAAGTAGTCTCAAAACAGATTCTCCAAACAGCGAATTTTCAAAAATGGAAAAATAGAGATTGGAAGGGGTAGACGTTGTGGCATATGGCATCGCCAGATTTCTGACATTACGGCTCTATAGCATGTGTTTTCCGGACATCACAGCTTTTTATTCCAGTGTGTTTATTATTATTGTATCACCTGCATGTTTTTTGTTTCTTTTTTCCGTTATTGTTTTACCGTACTGTCTTGATTAGTAGCACAGTGCGTTAATTTTTTCAAACGAAGTCTAATGAGTGCGTCTATTTGAGGAATGTGTTCATCATTTTACATATCAAAAAACAGGATGTTGATTATTCAATATGCCATACCATAAAAATTCATTGGTAAGACGACTACTAAACACCACAATGAAGGAAGCTAATTTATATCATCGACCTACAAATGATAATCAAGAAATTGAACTCAAAGGCGACATTGTCGGTATGGAAGTAAATTTTGATATTTGGCATTTTTGACTACTCTATGGAATGTGAATTTAATCCGGTACTGACTGATCTGAATCAAAATGTTTGAACTCGATCAGAAATTTCCATTTGAAATTCTAAACTCCTTGATCCAAAGATCAAATTTTTTGAATATTTTCCATCTAGATATTGTAACGACCTGATTTGTGTGAGGTACTTTACTTTCAACCAACGGTCGATACGGCAGGGACGGAATAACAGGACGGGGCGCGGGCGGTACGATAATACGAAAATACACGAATGATCGATGGTCGCTTGAACGTCGACAATACAAAATGCGTCTCGATTTACAATATGAACGGGGGCCTGGGTTTAAGTTGCTTTCCTACAATTGGCCGCTTGCAAATATATAAAAAGGACGGGGCGAGCGCGGAAGTCCAAAAAATGTAAAACCACAAGAATAATAAAATCATGCTTTGCTTCTTCTTTTATACGACGTTTTTGGCCACTCCCTGGGCGTCGCTGGAGGTCGAGCTTCTGTCCATCTTCTTCCGCCAATCATCGCTTCCTGCTACCCTTTTTATGCTTTCTTAGTTACGCCTTTCTAATGCTTTTCTGGCACTGTATGCTTTTCGTGCTTTGCTTGCTTTCTACCATGGGCATGGCCACACCTCTGTGCTTCCGTGCATGCTTCCTGTATCAGTTTCTCTGTATACACATGCTTTGTGGGGCCGCCGCTACCGTTACACTTGAGACTACTGTCTGGCGGGGCTCTCACGTATTTTACTGTGTGCAGGTGTTGTTTACGATTTTTACGGGGGATTACGGTAGCTGTGGAATGTGTAGTTTAGTGTAGGTTCTAGGGTAACAGCTGCCGTTTGTGCAAATTAATTGGGCATCTTAATTGGGCTACCGGGGTGTGAATGGATCAAAATAAAGTACTTCACGTAATTTTATAGGAATGTTTGGGTGTGAATCCCAGACACCCTTGAGACGATAAAATGCGAAAATAAAATAATATCTAATAAATGTCTATCACATACAGTATGCTACATATTTACAGTACTGCTTTAGCAGGTACATTACATTTCCCTCCTTCCGGAGTTGAATGTCCTCGTTCAAGGCTTTCGAGGTTGAGGAGGGGTGGGGGCAGTTTCGATGGGTGCTTTCCGTGGGTAGAAAGGGGTTGTCTCATTTACATTCACCGTAAATGTGATATTCTTATGGGGGTGTTTGAGTGTAACGTTGGGGTACATGAAATTTGTAACTGTATAGGGTCTGTTTTGGCAAGGGAGGAATTTGGGAGTCAGCCCTTGTTTACACGAATGATTTTTCTAAAGAATAAGATCACCTGCCTTGTAATGTATGTTTTGAGCATGCTTGTTGTACTGACGGGTATAGTGGGCTTGGGCTTTTTGCAAACTTTTCTGCACGGTTGAGAGTGCTTCTGTAAAATGTGATTTTACATGAAGGGCGTAATTGTCTAAACCAACCATGTAGGATGTGGGGAAAAAATTTAAAGCTGCATCTGACGGCAGATTAGCTTGCCTACCGTGGAGTAATTCAGATGGGGGGTATGAAGTGCTATCATTTTTATGAATGTTGATCGAAAAAACGGCACATGGGAGATAAGTATCCCAATCAGTGTGATTTGAATTGATGTACATGCGGATACGGGTGGCTAAGGTTTGGTTGCAACGCTCAACTTCCCCATTCGCAATAGGATGGTATGGGGTGGTATGAACTTTCTGAGTATTGCATAAACTGGTTATCAGTGAGAAGAGATCGAATACAAAATCGGAGCCATGATCACAATGGATAATTTTTGGGGACCCATGACGGCAGACAATTTTGGTTAGGAATAACTTGGCAATAGTAGCTGCAGTGATGTCTGGGGTTGGGAATGCCTCTACATACTTTGTGAAATAATCGATGAAAAGGACAATGAATCGGTTGCCATCTTCAGTGAGAGAAAACGGTCCCATGCAATCAACACCGACTCTATCAAATGGGCCAGTCGGCTGAATTGGGACGAGATTTGCATGTATTTTGTGTCAGAGGGCTTTCTGTGCCTGGAATGGGTGGCAAGTTTTGCAGTAACGTTTGATATCACGGCTCATTTGGGGCCAAAAATATTTTTGTCTGAGCAAGTGTAAAGTTTTTCGGGCTGCAAAATGACCTGTGAATTTGCTGTCATGATGTGAGGCGATGAGGTGCTGGACCTGTGACTTGGGAATGTATAGTTTTGCTTGTTGGTCAACTATACGGAAGAGGATGTTTTGATGTACTGCGAATTTGATCAGGGCAAGGGGGTGTTTTTGGGCGATTTTTGCTGAATTACTTTTGACAGTTGGATCATTGCGTTGGAGTTCGGCAAAATTTTTCTGTTGCTCTTCTTGTTCAGTTGCTTCAGCTTCCAAAACCGAATTGATAGTGGATATTTCGGGGCGGGTTTCTAGTTGCTCAATATCAAAGGATTGCTTCGCTGTCTGTGAGGGGAATCGAGAAACAGCATCTGCGTTGCGGTTAGCAGTGCCTTTCTTAGGTCAAATGTCAAGCTGAATACCAAAGAGGGCTAATCCCCAACGGGCAATGGGAGGGGACGGGTTTTCCTTCTGTAAAACTGCTTGAACTGCTGTATGGGCAGTGTGTACAATAACATGTTGCTGGAAAAGGTAGGGGCGGAAATACTTGACAATCTCTACTACTGCAAGGGTTTCCAACTTAGTTATTGGGTAGTTGCGTTCTGCAGGCTTCAATGTGCGGCTCCCAAAAGCAATGGGGCGATCCTGACCTTTACTGTCTAGCTGACTGAGAATGGCGCCGTTTCCGAGTTTTGAGGCGTCAGTTTGCAGAATAAACGGTTTTGTGAAATCGGGATGTTGCAGGATTGGGGCATGAATTAGTAATTCTTTTAGCTTGGTGAATGCATTTTGCTGTTTGGGGCCCCAGGAAAATTTGGAATTCTTTTTGAGTAGCGATGTGAGTGGGCTAGAAACTTGAGAGCAATTTGGGATGATTCTGCGATAATACGAGGGTAGGCCAAGGAATGACTTAACTTCTTTTGATCTTTGGGCCTGGGTATGTTATAAATGGCCTGTACCTTATGGGATATCTGGTGAAATGCCTTGCTGAGAAATGACGTGGCCTAAGTATTGGACTTGGGGCTGGCAGAATTTGCATTTTTCTATGTTTAGCTTAAGGCGTGCTTGTGAGAATCGGGCAAGAATAGTGTCTAAACAATCCAGCACTTGGGCATGGGAGTCTGGGAATACCAAAACATCATCGAGATATACAAGGCATGTGTTCCATTGCAAGCCCGAAAGAATAACATCCATTAACCTTTGGAATGTGGCTGGGGCATTGGTGAGTCCAAAGGGGAGGTAATTGAATTGATACTGGCCCACTGGGCAATTAAAGGCTGTTTTTTCTCTGTCTGCTTGTGTTATGGGAATGGAATAGTATGCATTGGATTGGTCAAGGGACGTAAAATATTTTATTCCACGCAGGGTGTCGAGAATTTTGTCTATGCGGGGCAAGGGATATGTATCTTTTTTTGTTACTTTATTGAGACCCCGAAAATCAATGCATAAACGATGGCCTCCATCTTTTTTGGGGACTAAAACTGTGTTGGTACACCATGGGGAATTGCTTTGGCTTATGACACCTGCTGCTGCGAGTTGCTCAACTTCTGCTTGTATGATTTGCTTTTCTTTTGGGGAAGTCCGATAAATTTGTCTACATACGGGTTGGGAGCCATTGGTGTCAATTGTATGTGAAACGAGGGTGGTTCTACCTACGTCCATTTTGGATTTAGCATATAGTGTGGGATACTTCGATAGGGAGCGTAGAAGTTGCATTTTTTCTGCTTCTGTCAGGTCAGTGGAGGTTAAATTAACATTCTCTTTTAACCATGTGAAAGTATCGAAACGGTTGGGCAGGTTTTGCATGGAGGGGGTTACTTTAGTGGAAGCATCTTGTTTTGGGATGTAACATGAGACTGTACCAATGCATGTTCCAGGGTAAAGAATTTGAGCTGTTTCTTGTGTGTTTAGCACCGATATGCGTATGCGACTGTTTTGGTTTTCAGAGACACAAGCTGCGAAATGAATTTTGGAATTCTGTTTGGGTTTCGGGGTGAATTCAAGCTGTTTGACCTGTAAGTACGATTTGGGCAAGGGGACAGTAAATTCGGTTACTGTACGGGGTGGTAATTCTAATTTCTCATCTAGATAAGTTCCACCACGGGTCGAAAGGGGGCTATATTCTAGGCCATCACAGGGTAGTATGACATTGCCAAGTTTGACCTGAGATTTTTGATTGTTGATAGTGTATTCCGAAAATCAACTGAGAAAGTTTTTGCCTAGAAGGATGTGTGCTGTGCAATCTTTTTGGACATGGACCATTATTGTTTCCTGGATTGTTTCGGCTGTCACTGGGACAAAAGTGGTTCCTATAAAGTGAATCGGGAGATTATTTGCTGCTTTAGCTTGGACTAGCGGGGGTTTCATGTCTAACTGCAAAAGTTGGGCGATCGGTGAATCAGTGAGTGAGTAGACTGCACCAGTATCAATCATACCTTTTGTGATTAATTTGCCATTAAGTGTGATTGGAATATGAGGGGTATGCCTCTCAGGTACATTTTGGGGTTGCTTGTTTGATGCAGATTGGTGAATTTGATTAATGAGTTCAATTGCAGGGGTTCGGGGGCATCAATATCGACAAGGACGTATTTCTGCTGCGTTTGTGCCCCACGACGATTAGCTAATTCTAAGAGAGCATGGCTGAATGAGGGGGGAATGGTCTCATGTAAATGTGTGTTGTTTGATGGTATTTTATATGCATGTTCATTTGCGGCATGGTGCTTTGGAGAGGGGAAATATTTTCGAAGAACGAGAAACGAATAAAAGACGCCTGCAATAACTACAGTAATGACGGCAAGATTAATAATGATTTGCAGGGGTCCTTTGAGCAAATTGTTTAATCCGTTGGTGAGACTTTGGGTGGTACCGGTTATTACATGTTCTATGCCTTGACCAGCGCCAGAGAGCGTATTTCCGAGTGCTTGGCCAGTGCCTGAGATCATGTTGTAAACTGTATCGGAATTGAGAGACATTTGGGCGATGTAATTGATGAGTTTTTTGACGAAGTTTTCGAGTGTGTGAGTTTTGTAAATGTATTGTTTCAAAAAAAGTAAGTTGGTTGAAATAGTTGTGAGTTGATCATGAAAAATGGCGGGTGTATTAAAATGTAAGAGGGAGAAATTTTGGTTCCAGACGATTTCTAAAGGTAAATTTGTGACATGCGGGGATCCTGTTTTACTGACCCATGTATTATTCTGTTTGTAAAGGGCTACATGCATGTGATGGCAGTCAACCGTTTGCAAAAAAGGGGTCAAATCGTTGCCTCCTGGATTTGAAAACATGAGTTGGGTTCCTACCAGAATGGGCAAAAGTTTGTAGCATGTTTGGTTGATTTTATGGTTGTAAAAGACTTTAGATGCATTTACCTGCTTGCAGGGCCAGACTGTGAGGACTTCTTCTGTGAATTCTGCTATGATGTCTGTTCGCTGTAGGAATGCACGTGCTCCAAGGGTTGCATCAAGACGCAAAATTTGCCATACGAGATCAAGGTGACGCTGTGCCTGTCTGCATAATTCATTCCATATGTTTTTGAAGCTTTGAATTTCGAATTCCTGGATTTTGTCTGCTAGATAGTTCAGTTTTGCGTTGATGGGTTCAAAATCATCAAAATCGTATAATGTAGTATGAGTTTTATTGGTTTTTGGGGTTAAAAATGCGTTACGATGTGGGGTGCTTTTGTCTGATTGTACAATAATGCCTTGTTCAGTTAAAATGCTGTCTTGGATTTCTGGGCAGTTGGGGTTCGAAAAGAGTGTGTTTTTAATGGAGAATGCACCTTGTAGCTCTTCTATTATCATGTGGGTTTCCATGAGTTTGATGGGATGTGTATTTTTGTATTAGAAGGGGCATTAGTTTTCAAATGCTGTTTCATTCCAGATAATGGATCCGTCAGCTGTGACACAATGACCTGATGTTGGTTTGCATGACCCCAGGTCACCTAATGTACCTGTCATAGATTTTCCATTCCAAGATGCTATTTGTCCTATTTCTGTGATGACGTTAGTGACTGAGGTACAGTGGTCTGTACAACACCATGTGTATTCTACGCTTAGGGAGTTGTTTCTTGACCAAAATCCTGGTTGGGTTTCCTATAATTTTTGACCGTTGTGTTCTTTGTCTATAACGATTGCCTTACAAACATGTGGGGTTAGATTTTGCATTTTGGTTTGGTCGAAGACAATACCTTTTGAGCCAAAAAATCCTGTATTAGTGCAAATTTTCCATTTGCAAACACTGCATTTGTATGCGCCTGTTATGTGAGGTTTAGTGGAGGGGATATAGATTTTTCCCAATGTCTGTACCGGTTTGTCTACTGTGGAAGGGGGCATGAATGATACAAGTTTTGGTAAGCTGACTGAGTGACCGCTCAATGAAGTTCCACACATCTGAAATTGGGCACTACAGGATGTGGGGATTATTATGCATAAAAATATACAATACAATGGCCAATATAGTGTTTTAGTGGAGGCGGCAGGGTACTGTATATTTTCGTTCTGGCCCGTTTGGCATAGCAGCTTTTGGTGTTGTTCGGTTTCCGGCCGAGGGGGTGGCCGGTTTGTAATCTGAACATTCTGTAAAACTTTAGAAGTTGAGTCATGGGATGGGGTTTGGACTTGCTCACTTGTGGGGGTTGGTAATAGTGTTTGGCGGGGGCGGAATTGGTAGGGTTCGGGGGTCAGGCCGTGTAAAAGGGACAGTATGTTGCGGCCCGCTTTCGATGGGGTTTCGGAGGCAGTGGGCGGCATAGTGTCTTGCTTTCGGGGAATTTTGTAGCCTACAGGGATGGTGGGTGGCGATTTTTCGATTTTTGCGGCGTCAGGCGTGGGGGGTGGTGACATGGCGCACCAATCCGGTACGTCCAGATCCAGGACGTATTCGTCACTACGGAGGTGGGTGTTGGGCATGATAGTTCCTAAAGTAGTCTGAGGGCCCTTAGTTATGGCGGGTAATTTTGAGTAAAATGTGGGGTCGTCAATGTCCATGAGGGTTTGGGGTTGCCTGTACTCAATGCAATTTTGAATATTACGGCTCTGCTGATTTGGACAGTACCTGCTTGTATGACCTCTCTGCTTGCATATAAAACATTGAAAATTTGAGTAGGGTTTGGAAAGGCAGTTATCAGATCTATGTCCTGTTTGGGAGCAGTGGATGCATCGGCTTTCACAATGACGTGTACTGTGATTATTGCGAAAACAAATTTCACATGATTTTCGGGTACCTACTGATTTACAATTACGAGCTACATGTCCAATTTGTCCACACTGGAAGCATGTGGGTTGCCTAGGGGTGGTATTGTTTCTGTAAGCCTTATTCCTGCTGAAAGTATTGTTACTGAAATTGTTGTAGCTTTTCTGTTGTGGGGTTTGGGGTTTTTGTTTGATTTGCAACTGTAAATCTTTTACTTGTTGTTCTAACTGATGCAAAAGATCCTGTTGGTCCGTGTTTTTGGTTAGGGAAAAGATGGGTTCGGGTTTTGGGGGTATAAAGGGAAGGACGTTGGATTTTAACTCATTTCTAAGGATTTGCTGTTCAATGTAAGCTGCTTTGTCTGACATATCTTTTAAAGTTGCGGACCTTCTATACTTAATTGCTTCCCTGATTTCGTTTTGCATGCCTTCTACAAAGAGGGGTTTTATGGTCATTTCTCCTGATTCTGTGTTAAAGTTAGGGTAGGCGAGGGTTGTGTGATGTTCTAGATCAAACAAGAATTCAGTCACTGTTTCTGATCACTTTTGCTTTCTCTGGCATAAGAATTGTTGATGTAGCTCATTATCTCTATTGTTTGGGAAAAATGCCTGTAATGTGACTTTATACTGTTCATATGTGTGGGGAGGGTTTTCGGAATTTGCTAAACTTTTGAATTTTGCTAATGCGGCTCCTCCTAAATGAATTTCTAAACATGCCAACTTTAACTGTACGTCTGTATCTTTCATGCCTTGGAGTGCCATGAATTGTTCTAATCTTTTGTTCCATTCACTAAAATGTTGGGTCATGCCGCCTGTGAATACTGTAGGTTTCGCGTAGAAATTATTTGCCATGTTATCACGAATGTTTGCTGTTCTGAGATCGTCGATTAGGGTAGTTTTTACTGTATTCTGATTCTATTGTGTGCGTAGGGTACGAAAATGTTCTGAAAATAAATCGTTTATCTGTTCTCTAACGATTTCTCCTAAATGATCTTGCGTTTGATGGGTCATTCTTGGTTTACGCTGGGATTTCTGCTTAAATGCTTCAATATTTGCTTCACACTGTATTCGTTTAAATGTATCGCTTAATGTCTCCTTGGTGGGGATTTCCAGTTTGCTTTCTACGAATACCGTCTTACTGTAGGAAATGATTACTACTATATTATCTAATGCTTCTAAATGCCCGGATAAGAGTACACCTAATTGGGGGCAGGGAGTTCCAGTGGTTAACCTAATGGTACAGTCACCAAAATATGTAATGACCAGATTTGTGTGAGGTACTTTACTTTCAACCAATGGTCGATACGGCGGGGATGGAATAACGGGACGGGGCGCGGGCAGTACGATAATACGAAAATACACGAATGATCGATGATCGCTTGAACGTCAACAATACAAAACGCGTCTCGATTTACAATATGAACGGGGGCCTCGGTTTAAGTTGCTTTCGTACAATTGGCCGCTTGCAAATACATAAAAAGGACGGGGCGAGCGGGGAAGTCGAAAAAATGTAAAACCACAAGAATAATAAAATCACACTTTGCTTCTTCTTTTATACGACGTTTTTGGCCACTCCCTGGGCGTCGCGGGAGGTCGAGCTTCTGTCCATCTTCTTCTGCCAATCGTCCCTTCCTGCTACGCTTTTTATGCTTTCTTAGTTACGCCTTTCTAATGCTTTTCTGGTACTGTATGCTTTTCGTGCTTTGCTTGCTTTCTACGGTGGGCTTGGCCACACCTCTGTGCTTCCGTACATGCTTCCTGTATCGGTTTCTCTGTATACACATGTTTTGTGGGGCCCCCGCTACCGTTACACTTGAGACTACTGTCTGGCGGGGCTTTCACGTATTTTACTGTGTGCAGGTGTTGTTTACGATTTTTACGGGGGATTACGGTAGCTGTGGAATGTGTAGTTTAGGGTAGGTTCTAGGGGAACAGCTGCCGTTTGTGCAAATTAATTGGGGCATCTTAATTGGGCTAACGGGGTGTGAACGGATCAAAATAAAGTACTTCACGTAATTTTATAGGAATGTTTGGGTGTGAATCCCAGACACCCTTGAGACGATAAAATGCGAAAATAAAATAATATCTAATAAATGTCTATCACATACAGTATGCTACATATTTACAGTACTGCTTTAGCAGGTACGTTACAATATAAAATTTTTGTGCAGTATTTTAACCCTCGATGCAGATGAAATTTTGGAATGCTTTCTAATCTTGGTCGGAAATTTTGATTTGAACTTCAAACTCTTTGATTCAGATCAATTTTATTGATTTGGGTCGAGAATTTTGATTTGGATTTTAAACTCTTTGATCCAGAAATCAATTTTTTGTATATTTTTCAATCTTGGTTGAAAATATCCACCTGAATTTTAAATTTCTTGATCCAGATAAATTTTTTTAATATATTTTTGATCTTGATTAAAAATTTTCATTTGAATTTCCAACTCCTTGATCCAAACCAATTTTTCGATCAGAATCAAGTTTTCTAAAAATCTTTGTTGTGGATCGAGAATATCAATGTATAGATTTCTGTGTATTACTGATCAAGATCAATATTTGGGCAATTTTTCTGAATCTCGATAAAGTTTTTTGTGAATCCTTGATTTCCATAGAGAACTTCAATGTCGATTTTTGGTGCAATGTCCATCTAGATCCAATTTTCTGTTATTTTCTGATCTGGATCAGGTTTACTATAAATTCCTGATCTGATCTTAGTATTTCAATGTAGATTTCCGAGTATTTCTTATCAATATCTAGTTTTTAATCTGCAATAATTTTTTTTTCAAATTGGTGACCTGAACCAAAAATTTTAGTGTAGATATTTATATAGTACTGTTGATCAAGATCAAATTTATTGCAATTTTTCTTGATCTGAATTAATTTTTCAGCAAATTCTTGATCTGGATCGAGAATTTGAAAGTGGGTTTTTAGTTGTTCGGATCAAGAACAAATTTTGTGCAGTTTTTTGATCTAGATCAAGTTTTCTGCAATTTTTCTTTGTCAGGATAATATTTTCTGAAAACTACTGCTTTGAATCGGGAATTTGAGCGTAGATTTTTAGTATTTTTCTATTATATTTTAGGACTGCCGGACATCTTTTCCATTGCGATTGGACTACTGCGGATAAAAAATGTGATGTCACTATTTTCTTTCTGAGTAAACAGGTGAAAAATTGTCAACAAATTTTTCTAGAACATGAGGAAATTATATTTACATGGCGATTTGTTCAAGTAACAGAGAATCTCTAATAACCTTGCAATTTATGGTATGGCTAAAACAGCATAGTTGAGATCCAATTATTTTACTCGTGCTTTCTTTCGAATAATCTGGAAAAAATCAGCTTAGGATATTCCCTTCTGGAAAGAAGCATGTGTATCTAAATAGGCCGTGGCATTCTCAATCCCTCATTTCGACTGTGGCACCCCTTCAAAGCTGGATGAGATTCTCCGAAAACAGTGAACATTTTTTTTGCTTCTGTGATGATATTTTCCAGTTTGTTTCTGTGCCATGTTAATATGCTCGATGTGCTAGGCCCAGGACTCAGTGCTGGCCTTCGTGTAATGCAGCATCTAATGCATGATCTTCACATATACATGATCCTTGCTGGTCAGTGCAGTGTTTTTTTGTGAGGCAAGATCCTAGCTTTGTCGAAGCTCACTCAATTAGACTTTTGTACGATCTATATAGCATTTTTGTAATTATGCAAGATCATGGCCAAGATAGGCATTAATTTGGCCTATTATGTTTAGAATTCTGCTTGGGTCAAGGACGTCAGTGACAGGTAATGGGTAAACGCGTTGCCATTGTAACCATCACCAAACACTGTTCGAAAAATAATGCTCGACCGGGATTCGAACCCCGATCTCTGTGACGTAGTGCAGCATTCTTCCGATTGAACTACTGAGCCAGTGTTGCGATAGTTATGAAGGGGTGATGTATGGCTGTGTGACACGTGACATTCCCCGCCCCTTGAAAGAAGGACGACCTCGTCCATTGAAGATGCAGGTTCTGCGGCCCACCAATGTGGGACCAATCCAAGCCTCCCCATGACACATAATGGGTAAACGGGTTGCAATTGTAACCATCACCAAACACTGTTCGAAAAATAATGCTTGACCGGGATTCGAACCCAGATCTCTGTGACTATAGTGCAGCATTCTTCCGATTGAACTACCGAGCCAGTGTTGCGATAGTTACGAAGGGGTGATGTACGGCCGTGCGACACGTGACATCAGCAATATAATTAGAAACCTCTATTGGCTTGTATCCAATCGATTACTGTAGGTCACTTGAAGGAGCTTCCTATGAGTAATAAGCTAAAGGCGATTCTGTAACAGAACTAAACACAACCTTCAGTCACTAATCAGTAACTGTATTAACTAAGTTTGCAACCAAAAAGCAAACCCAGATGCTTTCTAAAGATTAACACAAAAACACTAGGAACTCACTAAAGTTATGTCCTGATAAGCTGGGTCCTGCCTTCGTATATGGGCCAAGTAATCAGTGCCCTCCTCCGGTAATTGCGCAAGATATTGTAAGAATAAATAACAAATAATGAATAATAATAATATCGTTCAAATTAGGTGTGGCTGCCAACATTCCGTTTTATTGGGTCCGAGAAAACACAAAATCACAGGTGGCATGATAGCGTCAACCTATAATATACTTGGCCCCCAAATTTCATGCCCCCCTCTAAAGCCATGCCGGTAAGAGCTAGAACCTTCGGGTTTTTCGGATAATTTCGGGCATAGGGGCGAACTATGGGGCCTTTTGTCATTTCGCCTCTACCTGCAAGTTATGCTCGATGGGGCTCAAAAAACATGCAAAAAAGCACTTCTTAAGGTCCAATTATGCCAAGCTCCAGACTTCGGCCTAAGGATCTTGGGGGTGCAATCTCAAATGCGATTTATTATTTTTTTTTAAATATCGCCACAATTCAATTATATGGTGGTCTAAAGTCCCAAATTTTTGCACGCGCTAGAATTTTTTGCAGTTCCAATTGAAGCCTTATTGGGATTTTTGGGGTGTGAGGGTTTTCGACCATCGCGAATCCGATGGACCGGGCACCTTACACCAAAAATAGTCCCTGGTGTAAACAAGCGTATTTTCGTGATTATTTGCAGTAAGGACTTCTTGACCACGGGAAATTCAATGAATGCGGTCACTTTACCCAAAAAAATTATCTCGGGTGTAAATAAGCCTATTTTTGTGATTTTTTTTGTCGAAGGGGTTTTCGACCACGGAGAACTTAGTAGAGGCGATCATTTTACACAAAAAATTATTCCGGATCTAACCAAGCGTATTCTAATGCGATCACTTTACACACAAAATTATATTGATTGTAAATAAATGAATTTGGGAGATTTTTGGGGGAGGTTTCTTAATCATGGGGAGTTCAATGAATGCGTAACCTTACACAAAGAATTATCTCCGGTGTAAACAAAGGTATTTGTGCGGTTTTTTGGCTTGAGGGATTCTTGATCATGGTGAATTCATTGGAATTGGTAACTTTAGACTCTGTTTACAACGTGTTTTAAGTTCTATGTGGTTTACACATTTTTACTTTTACGGAAAGTTAGAATTCGTAGCTTCTTGATTCTTTGATGTGAACATGACCAAATTCTTTCAATGTCCTGCGAAGATTTTCATGCATGGCTGAGGCCCACTAAAAAGAGGTGGGCTAGTTTATCAGAAAATGCCCCGATAGGGCAGAAAAAAGAAGAATATACTTGCTTGGATACCTGCCAAGCTCGAAAAGAGAGTGAACTAGATTTTTGAGAAATTGGGTTAAAGTTGGAAAAATTCACTTTCGTTATATTGGATTTTCAATCTTCCTCAAGAAAATTTTTACATGTCTGTGAACGCTCACACATGTGTGCTTCCAACTGTGTCGAACGTTTTTACCGAATTTGGTGTCAACAAAAGGAATCAGCTGTGGAGGAGCGATACATAAAATGACACTCAGCTTTTTTTACAAAAAAGCTGCAGCACAAAGTCTTCTTGGAACTAAATCGATTATGTAAGATATGTTATTTCACTCATTTTATACAACATATCGTATAAAATTCACTCCGTAAGTTCTACTGATTATAAGCTATAAACAAATTTATTCTCTTCTATTTAACTATTCAACAAAATAGCATTATTCACAGTTTTTGGGTTTAAAGTGAAATTGACAGAAATAGCATATAATTTTCATTTAGAAAAATTTTACTGTAGTTGATGCCAGAGGAAGGACTAAATGCACGATGCAGCAGAATATACTTTTTCACAGACATGGTAAATTTTTTTGAGAAAGAATGCAAATCCAATATAACGAAAGAAAACTTTTTCCAACTTTAACTCAAGTTCTCAAAAGTCTAGTTGACTTCCTTTTCTAGTTTGGCAAATATCTGAGCAAGTATATTCTTCTTTTTTCTGCCCTAGCGGGGCATTTTGTAATAAACTAGTATAATGTTTACTGTGGCGACCAGCACACAACATAAGGAATGATGAATGATAAATCATTCTTTTCTTGGTCGAATTGTTTTCTGTTTCTTCACTAATTTTGCATATATGTGGGATGATGCTACCGTAAGTACATCCCCAACAGGTTATGCACATGTTGCGGGAATCCTGTACAAGTCCTTTTACATCAGACTGGTCAACATAACTTTTTGCACAGATTTTACTCAGATGTAATACGGCATTTTATGTCGACCAATAAGGATATAGAATAACAGAGTTTACTTCGTACATGATCTTTAATCTTTAAAGTTTTCCATTCAAAAAAATTGTGATGATCTTTCATTTTTTTGTACTTTTGACCTATTCCAGATTTTTCAAAGCAGGCCCAATCTGATCCCATGACCAGGTAGTTGAATATAGTTTTTTCACATTGGTCTGAATATTGTGTATCAGAAAGCTGAGATACATCCATCACAGGCTGTGCAGCATCTCACATTAAATGGCAGAACATCTGTCATTCGACGTTATAAGGATCTATGCCAGACCTAAGATTTTCTGTCATTTAGCTCGGGTACTCCTTCTTGGTTGATCGTTGTCCATTTTGAATTACTTACTCTTACCCTTTAAAGCTTCAACGAAGCTCGATCTAGGGTTTTTGGGTGTGCTGATTTTGAAAATGCACTCGGAATGAAGGTAAACAAGATAATTTTTTAGCAACAACAGTTGAAACGAGAAAACCTTCATATTGTCCTCGGGAGGGAAAAGTTTTTCTATATGAAAATAATATATCAAAATGATGGTCGTAATGCAACGCAACTTTTAGTCATCTCCAGTTTACACTCAATTAACACTTTTTAAACATTCAGACATTGAACTATTTCTCTGGCAAACGTATGCTGAGGCCTATTTCGAGTTAACGAAAAATGTAAAGACACCATCAGACCCCCCTATCTAGGGGTTGTCAGTTGATCTCAAATGAAAGTCTGTAAGTTTGGTCGAACACTATGCAAGCTTTGGTTTAATATAAAAAAATTTGAGTGTAAAGTGAAAATTTGCCGATTTAAAGTAATTTTGAAATTTCGCCGAAAAAGTCGTAAAAGGTTCGTTACACAACCTCGCAGAACAAAGCTACTGTTCGATGTATCTTGACGAACTAAGCAAAAATATACCTGCAACATATAGGGGGTGCTAGCTCCAAAAATCTTTGGGCATCGTGCAGAACAAAAAGTCGAGTTGATATGTATCAGTTTTATAGTGTAAAGTTTGATGGAAAGTGTAGACGGAGTGTAAAGTGCTCAACATCTTCATACCTGTACTTAGGGGGGGGGGTTTGGGGGGAACCCCCTAACTTGGCCAACCCTGTACCCAAAATCATTTACCCCCCCAACCCCCCCCCCCCAGTTTGGAAAAAATTTAAAAAATTTGCAAAAAAGTGTATGTTTTTTGGCCTTTTTGGGAAAAATTTCGACTTTTTCCTACCCCCCCAAAATTTCGGATTTACCCTCCCCCCCCCCAACTGGTCGGAGGTCTTACAGGTATGAACATCTTATATAAAGTGTCAGAAAAGCAGGGTAAAATTTTTTATTTTTCAGTATGTTGTGTCACATTAAACGAAGTGGAGCCATGTCACATTAACTAAAATTGGTGATCAGTCACATTGATGGGAAAAACCCATACCATATTCCATAGGAAATACGGCCATGACACTGTAGGTGACATGCTGTGACCCCGTTGGGTGGCTCCGTTAATATCCTTCGTTTCGGGAATCTAACCCAGCTGGTACTACCACAGGTAAACCTATGGTGTACCTCGGCCTTGTCCTTGGGTTATGCTGTAGAATAATGGACAACGTGGCCGGGTCAGGGGTGCCAATCCCTAATCCTCATTCACTGAGAATGAGGGATGGTGCCATTCCCAGAATGGCGTACTGTAGGGGACCCCATTGTTAACCTTAATCCCCTTATTGGCCCTGACCTTAAGGGTCTGAGGACTTTCTCAACTGAGGGTACTTCCAAGGGAAACTAGCTTAGGGGAGACTCCCACAAATATACCCTCAACAATAATAACCCCTGAGAAGACTTACTAAATCCTCTTCTCAACCTACTCGGCGCTGGGCGACGGGTTCTGGGGTCAAAGCGGGGTCCTACAGACGACGGTGAGTGGGTACGGGAATCCAGAGTGATTCGGCGTAGGTGGTAATGCGGCTGCGGTTCGGCAGGCGGCAGTATCAAGCGTTTCCTCGGGGAGGGCGACAGGGGTTCTCGATCAATGGCGATGGGTGGTGAACTCCAACGGTTGGATTACTGTAGCAGGCCACGTAAGAAGACCAAGGACAAGAATATGTGGATTTATTTGACGAGCGACGAACGCAGGTGACAATACAAAAATATAATAATCGACAAGCGGCAAACGCGAAACGCAAGGCTAAAAGGCAACAAGATGATTAGAGTCGAAGACAAGACACTAAAATGACACAAGATGCCCTTTTAAAGGGCTCCATAAACTACAGTATGCCTTGGGCGGAGTTAACACTCCCCCAAGCTAACTTCTGCAGCGGAAATCGTTGCAGAAGATGCCTATGATCACATTTTTCCAGTTCACAATGTTAAGCATTGGGGCGAGTTTTCACTCTCCATGCTTAAGATAGGAACCTCAACTAGTGAGAATTTCAAACTAGTCGTTTCACATTGCAAAACGTTGCTAGTTTTTACTGATAAGAGGTGCACGTTGTGCTCCAATTACAGGGATGAGCTCGGATAGCTTATCTCTAACGGAAATTCTTGAGTAGTGGGCACATACCGTAGTCTACGTGTATAACAAAATAATAAATCGAAACGGAAATGAAATGTGCGCAAATTAAGCAGAAATGAAACATGAAAAAGTACACACATAAATTGCATGTAAAAATTATAAAGAACGAAATGTAAAATTGATGTAAATTACTGAAACCAAACCGTAACGAAAAACATAATGAAAAATTGTGATTTGAATCAGGTGATGTTGGACGAAATTTGTCGGCACATGACAGTTGTATCTCATATCGATTGGAATCTCCATGCCTGAGTTACAAGAGGCTGTTTCTAAAATGATAATTTTCGGATGCTATAAAGGCCTAACACGCCAAGGCTATTTGGGAACATTTTTGAAAAGCCCAGACTATGATGAACCAGAATATATATTTTACGCAGGTGAGACATAAAAATTTACAGTGTTATCGAAGTGTAAATTTGCACTCAAAACATTTTGACATAGCCACAGTAATGGTTGAAAGTTGGAAACAGTCGATAATGTGTGATAATCTATCGATAATCTAACAAACTCTACCTGAATCTTTTTTAAATTTCGACTTCGAAGCGATATTTAGTGAGGTACAGTCAATAAGAGTTTTTGGCTACAAAAGTTCACATTGAAGTGCAAAATAATTCAGGCAGAATGTCATTCAAATCGGACGAATGAGAAGGCAAATTTGATATAAATAATAGTTTGGTGTAGCAAACACAGCGCGAATCAACTGACATGCTGTAAAGTAACTGAATTAGCCATTTTTCGGCTTGACACTGAGTGTTTGACGTCATTTGACTCGGAAAAACATAGAGAATACTAATACAACGCCAGAAACTACAGTTTTGAGTGTTCAAAAGGGATACTCTGAGTTCTGGGCACCGAATAGACTGTACCATCAACCTGCTCTCAAAAACTCTGGGAATTAGTCGATTCTCAAGCAATTTACTTGGTTTAAACTTTAAATCAAAAAGTGAAATTTGAGCAAACCCTCCTGCTAGCGGAGCGAACTCAGGCTTTCCGAAGGGAAGGCTGGTTTCAGAATTAGAGGACAATTGCATCTTCTTAATGACATACCCACATGATTATTAGGATTTGACAGGATGGTACATCAAGTCATGTTTTGTATGACGGTCCAGTTCGACTACTTCCGTGTTGATGATCTTTGATATGAATTTGTTTGCCATCACCTGACACATTTTTTTCTATGTTTGTCCAAACGGTACTATGCTTAAGTTAGAGGATAAGAGGAGCTAATGGCTACTCCTCTATTTTACATGCTCACAGGACGAGTCCTGAAGCAGAATCAGGACGCAACAGTACAGTCTGTCCCAATCTCAATAATACATCATGTTTCAACTTTATCTGTAGATGACCTAGACACTCTCTGAGCTCGAAGCCTTTCAATCATTTTTATAGTACCAAAACGTCTCGAAGAGTACCGAGTTTTAAAAATGAATTCGCATGCATGGTGTATGCCGCTACAGTGCGTGGTCTAACCTACGCAACCTCTGCTATATGATTTTTTAATTCTGGGACCCTGTTCTTCAATACAAAAACATATTAATATAAAATGAAGGTCGATACGGCCTACGTTTCCACTAAAAAGATATGAATGACCATAATGCATGATGAACAACCATTTATTTAAAATGACATCACTACTCTTTGCATCAACTTTGGATCGATCTACATAACCTTTGTGAAAGTCTATCTCCATTCCCAACATGTTGAACACGAATGATTGCCATTGCCCCTGCCTCAACATATACAGGATGAGCCAAAAAGTGACTTGGTCTTGAGGATTTCTCGTCCGAAGTTCTAACCTCCCTGTGTACCCTAGGGGGCACGACATACATGCACCATCTGAGTTAAATGTAAATTGACCTATAGTTTATCAAAGCTGTGACTGTAACGACCAGTTCTTAGTGATACTTTACTTGATCCTAACAGAATGGTGGTGAGGGACAAACAGGACGGAATACAAATTCAGCAATGACAAAATAAATACGAAATCGACAATCGCTTGCTCGTCAACAAAAATAACACACAACGATTGCTTGCAAATAACAAAATCGGTTCAACTGCTTTCGAAAAATCTTGCTTTCAAAAAGAAGCATGCTTGCAAATATCTAAAGGTCTCAAAAATCTGACGGAATCATGCTTTGCTTCTCTTTAAATACAGCTTCTGTGGCCACTCCCTTGGCGTCGCGGGAGGTCTTGTTTCCGACAATCTTCTTCCGCCAATTGCTGCTTCTTGCTTCTTTCGTCTCGCTAGTTTGGTCAAGCCTTCCAATGCTTTCCTGGTACCATATGCTTTTCGTGCTTTCCTTATGCTTACTTCCTACAGTGAGCTTAGCCACGCCTCTGTGCTTCTGTGCATGTTTTTGTATCTATTTCCTCTGTATATACATGTTTTGTGGGGACCATTGCTACCGTTCCACTAGACTGGTGTCTGGCGGGGCTTTTACTTTATACTGTGTGCAGGTGTTGTTTACGATTTTTATGGGAAATGAAGTAGCCGTGGAATGTGTACTTTAGTGTAGATTCTAGGGGACCAGCTGCCGATGTGCAAATTAATTGGGGCGTCTTAATTGGGTCAATAGCCGCTACTGGGGTGTGGGGATGATCAAAATAAAGTGCCTCACATGAATTTAGAGGAATGTTTGGGTCTGAATCCCAGACACCCTTGAGACGACAGATTAAGAAACGCATTTATATTTATTAAATGAATATCACATAATGTACAATATGTATTTATAGTACTGCGTTAGCATGTACGTTACAGTGACCCAAAAGCAGTTTTTCAGCAAGAGAATTGTCATAATTGCCAGCCTGTGGAATGTGGCCTCCAGTAGGTGGTAAAAAGCACCCGAAGAGCGCCTCGCATACAAGGTGGGTACTTGTATGACCGTATAGTCCTGTAAAGCCTGCCTTTCCGGCTATAGGAAAAATGGGTAGGTGTACCCCCAAAAATTTAAGAAAAAAATCGTCATAATACTCGTTTTTTACCACACAAAGAATCGTCAGTTTTGTTATTCTCAAAAATAATGGACAAGAAAAAATACACGTTCCTGGACATGCAAACGGACCGAAAAGTTGTCAGGCGTAAAACGGTCAAAAAAATTTGATAAATTTTACGATAAATGCATTCAATTATGATTCTTTTGCATATCTATATTACTGGTGTAAGTAAGAAAGTTTTGTCCTACACAATTTTCTTAAATTCGAATGGTTTTAGTTTGGACATTTTGAAATTTGTGTAAAAATTTTACGGCTTCGTTCACTGCTTTCAGTTTAATCATTAAAATTTATATGTGTGACATTTTTATTGTGATTTTGATTTGGTGATAGTAGCAGCCTAGTTGCAGCAGCAATAATATTGACAATATCCGGTTCGGTTGCCATAGTGACATCTGTGGTTGGAAAAAGTGTGGTACAAAGACTGGTGGCAAGATCGCAGATGGCGGATTTTTAGGACTGAAACGTGAATTTTTCTGAATCTAACCTAGGGTTAGGCCTGCCTTGCAGACACAAAAAAACAAAAATACAGATTCTATCACCTAAAAATCGCCTTGGTGTCAAAATCTATCTCAGAAAAAGTTGATTACATGTTCGCCATGCTTAGGGTTTAGGCCATCAGAATCCGCATTTCAGCAATAGAAATTTGCTATATTCTACAGGAATGTGTCGATTTGAATCCGCCATCAAGATCTGCATCTGCATTTTTGACAATAATTTTATTTCCACATTTGATGGTTGAATCCGGGTTTGGTCATACCAGCTGCCATGGGCCTGCTCTGAGGTATGCATAAATGCCGCTCTACATTAATGTCCGAGTTTTTATCTATAGTCTGTTTTTTCTGAAATGCTTCTTAATAATGAAAGTGGAAAGCAAGTAGTATTTCAGATTTTCACGATTTTCTGATAAGCTTGTGGGCATACTGACTTAACCTTTAACAATTTTTCGAGAGACAAATTTTACAGTAAGAGGTATCTGTAAACGATTTTGACGACGATACTGATTTGTGTCACTTTTCTATTTGGAAGTATTTTATAAAAAACGGACTATAGTTAAAAAATTGTTTTATCGGACACACTGTGTGGTGGTCAAGCGACCGTGAACGAAAATCAGATCACTTTTAAAAAAATTTCAGACAAAACATGTAAGGATCCTGTAGGGTTAAAACTCAGTATTCATAAATTCATCAAATGTTTATCTTAGATTTCAAGGCAAAAGTAAAACGTGATTTTTTCTTGCAGATATTTTCTTCTTCCCAACATTTTCATGTTTTTCTAGCGATTACAGTTGATTAGATATAATAAGGATAATCAACCAATCTACAAATTTGCATTTGCCTACTAAAACTATAAATTATGGAATCAATTTCATTCTCTCCATACCTGCCCTGACGTCAATTGAAGGTCAGCCAGAAAATTTTTGAAAACATTGATTACGAGATTTATCTTGGATAATTTTTTTCATCAAGAGCATGTCACTGTTTACGGGATGTTTCGATAATTTGACGCTAAATGAAACTACGGCTCTAAATCAAGCTTCTCTGGTCAATCTTGGTACTTTGCAACCAGCTTTCATCGTGTGGATCATAGCTTCATTCCTGAATGTACCGGCAGCCATGTTGACTTATTTAACGATGAGGAAATCCAAGTCGATGAGAAAGACCGCAACCAACATATTTTTGCAGCAAGCTAATTTGTGTAATTCGTTGGCAAGTCTCAGCTTTTCCATAATGGCGGTATATCATATTGTTAATTTGCATACCAGCACGTCGGAACTACAATGCAGGTATGATTGCTTCATAGAGATTGGTCATCAAAGTTTATTGTTCAGCTTGGCAAACAGTTTCATATTGGCCATCGCAGTCGACAGATTTTATGCTACAATTTCGCCTTTACATTATAATCAAATGGTCGACGGTACAGGGTCAATGAGTAAGCTAGTCAAATTTTTTATATGCAAGAACCTGACGATGATCAGCAGCAAGGATTATGTGGCGAAAAAGTAGTCTACCAAATTTCAGTTAAATTTTCGCTGAATGTTACTCGGTCAATTAGAATATCCATCATTCAAAATCATATTTGGAATCCTAGTAAATTGATTATTAATTAATAATTAATGAAAATTCTATAATCTAAATACTTAAAATCATGTTTAAAGGTAAAAAATCTGCTCCAGTTGAATAGTCACTATTTGAGTGTGCTACACCAGGTTTTCAACTGCTCCCCTATATTTTTTACATGAGGCAAAAAACAAAAACCGTCAAAATTGAAAATTTTCTTTGGCTTATTGCACTAATTATGGATCTAAATCCTAGACAACTTAGTAAGATGCAATACTCGCACCCAGGTGAAATATAGTAAAACGCTGGACAAATAGACATGGGGAAAATAAGGGAGTAAAATATTCATGACAGATTCGGACTTTGGCGTGGAAAGTGAATGAGAAAATAATAAACAATGTATAGGACTAATATTAATAAAATACAGGAAAAAGGAGAAAACGTAAACTAGAACAAAATATGACGTTGTGAATGGTCATCCAAGTGGGACACCGTTTTCGCAATAGACTATTATTATGGATATATGGTCACTAACTTGGTCAAAAAGGACCACGAGGTAACGGTAAATACAGAATGAATATTTATGTAGATTTTACGAAATATAGACAAAACTATGATAAGAAACACTCAAACTTGGTGGAAAAATTTCGTAGTATCAGTTTAGCTAGCATGTGTAAGAGATGTACCTGGGACCCAGACTTGAATTAAGGGTTCTAGGACAATTCGCCCCCGTCAATTCGTCTCCCACAATTCGCCCCTGGTAATTCGCCCCCGCTGCAGTTCGCCCCCGGAGAATTAGCCCCTAGTAATTCGCTTCTGGTACTATACTTACCAGGTTTTAGATTTAAAAGCAATTCCATGATACGTTATGTAATATATTTTTTCTTTTTTTTCTTCTTTTTCTCCACATTTTCTCTTTCCAGCTTCATTTTTTGTAACTTTTTATCGGGATCTATGGAGAGCAATGAAGATTATGACAAAGTATCACAATTATTCTACGTGGGACTCTATCGTGTTCTTCAGTATCTTTTTCGTGACAACTTTTCGATGTACCAATAACAAAAAAGAATAAAAATAGAAAAAACAGAAGAAAAATATAAACGAAAAAAAATCAGAAAAGGAGAATGAGTAAAAAGTAATCAAAAAAATATAGAAGAAGAAACTAAACAAGAAAGATAAAAGACAAAAAAGAGGAATTCAAGAAAAAATTAAACGAAAAATGGAACAAAAACATAAAAAACAAATACAGATCAAAAAACATAAATGACTCGCAATTCTGCCTATGATATGCGTGTTACAAGTTGAAGTTCTGCGTAAATTCTCCCTGGTATACAGGCCATTAGACGAAAGTTTGGCATGGTTTCTGGGGATTAGGACACCATCATTACAAAGTTGAAAACATACGAATTTGTAAATTGCCAGTGTTGGGATTTTTCACAAATTTTTGGTCGAAATTGATTACTTTCCGCCAGATAAACTTTAGCTGCAAGCTTTCATTTTGAACTCGGCCACACATTTTGTTTCAAGTGGAAAAACAACCGGCCACTTCAATTCTAGGGAACTACTGCTCAAACACCTGTATTGCTGACTGTACGAGTAAAAAATGCTTACACTGACTTGGTACTAACCGCACCAGTAAAAAAATCTTATATTCAAAGAAAATTTTAAAAAATTAATTGTGGACCTTTATTTGGAACATTGCTGTAGATCTTTTTCTTCTTGTACATAATGCTTGCACTCTGCATGCAGAATTCATAAATAAACATGCTATTTCGGCCAGGAAAAATCTTTAGGTATTGTGAATGGATGTGTAGAAATGCTATTACATAACTGCTAACAACCTGGTGGAATTATTTTTAAATCTGAATTTTTCGAATTAAAAAACAGTGATGTGGGGGGCCAATTATTGGGGGAGAATTGTGGGGGCGAACTGCAGTGGGGGCGAATTACCAGGGACGAATTGCTGAGGGCGAATTACTGGCGGCGAATTGTCCGTATCCCCGAATTGAGACCCAAACTCACCCGATCATTTTTTTGAATCCGGACCATACATGCACGTGGGAGGGTTTTAGGGGGAGTTTGACCCCCAGCAGACTTTGATTGACCTCCAGTAGATTCTTACAGACCCGCAGCAGGTTTGACCACCTTGCCAATGTTGGAGAGGATGACGAAGGAATATGAGCAAGAGAGAAGAGGAAGTCATCATAAAAATGGGAATGATGCCATAGTTTAACAAAGGATAAGGTTGTCAATGGTCGGACAAGTGGGACACTGTCTTCACAATAGACTATTATTATGGATAAAAGTATGACCGGAAAAATAAGATAAAAAATTACAAGACGGTGACCAGCTCGGTCAAAAAAGCTCAGATGGTAACAATAAACACAGAATGTACATTTTACGAATATAGACAAAATTATGAAAAGGAACACTTCAAAAAATGTTATGCGAGATTCGCTATTTCAAAGAAATTTTACGTAGGGAAAAATAGTGGAAAAATGTGGAATTACAGTTTTGTTAGCACGTAGTTGAGATATATTGGGGACCCAGAGCCGAATAGAGACCCGAACTTACCCGATCACTTCACTGAACCCGGACCCAGACCAGAACCCGACATTCCTAAAATTCTTTCAGCTGAGAATAAATATGAATGTTAAGAAACCTAATGGTAGAGTAATGGACTATTGAAATATGAAAAGTAACAAATTAACACTTCATTGTTTAGATCATCTTGAGACTGACCTAGATTTGAAATCAACAGAAACCAAGCTATATTTCACGAGTTGTTTTTGGGCCGTTTTCTTTGTAGTTTCCGTCTTTTCAATAGATGTTTGTTTATCAACAATATTAATCTAAGGATCAAAAATGAAATTACAGAAATTACACGAAATTACACGAAAGATTAGTGTCGAATCGATTTACTCTGTCTCAACCAAACAATACAATTTGGATATGATGTTGTCTCCCCCTACGTACTTTCCAAGATGCAGTTGTCGAGAAGTTTGATCTTGGATGTGATAAGTTGGAAATGAATCATACCCAGAAACAGGGTATATATTGTGTGGTTTTACATACTGTGTTTGAAAATTTTTTTAATGTACCTTTCATAGTTTCCACCTTTTAAAATGTGCAGAAAGAGGCGGGAAAAGGCAGAAAAAATCATTCGGAACTCTTTCTGGACACTTTCCCATAGGATACCGCAGATTTTTTGATCATGTCTGTGGGCACTAATGTGTGTCCAACATATTATTTTAAAATTTCAATACGATTTGTTTTACCATTTTGGGAGTTGTAGCAATTGGCACACAGTTATCAATCAAATATCTTTTTGTGAATCTGAATAAATCCCCAACCAATAAAAGTCTGAGAAAACAGGATTCGCCTCCACCTGTATAATAAATTGGAAGAAAAATGTGGCTTTAAAGCTACATATATTCTGATTCATCCAGCTTTTATATTCTTCTGAATAAGATGCTTTAAATGAAAGGTCAAAAATATTAAAAAGTTTTATCAAGTTTTGGAGATTGAACCATTCTAACGTTTCTATAGGAAAACGCAAGATTTATTCCAATGCACTTTGTTGTATTTTAAAGGCACTAGAATCGCCGATTTCATTTATCTTCATTTGGCTAACCTCAAGTAGTGTGAAACGGTGTGCCTTCTATTGTAAAGACTTTTCACAGACCATATAACATAGGCTGGAGTCAGACAGATGTCATTTACTTTGTAACATTATTTGCAGCTCCAACCATTTTACAATTGAATAACTCAAAAAAAGAATTTCAGTAGCATCTCCTCCGAGGCACCCTGTGGCACAACCATTAAGAATAGATCGATGAAATTGTGCAAGTGATTTGCCCAATATTATTTTCCTTTTATTCGTCCGATTTGAACGTTTTTAATGTTTCCGGCATCCCGTGTTGGTATATTTTGTGAAATCACACAGCATTTTTGTATAAATTTTCAAAATGTGCAGGCATCTACAGCTACTCAATCGATACACAAACCTGATTTGAATTTTTATAAAATGTCTTGCTATAGAAAGAAAAAGAAAATTATGTGGTATCTTATTGGAGGTTGCCCGAAACAAGCTTCAAATGACACTTTCAGTTTATTTCGACTTCATTTTTTACACTTTAGAGAGTCAAAAAAGTCAGAAATTTTTTTTTCAAAAAATTTGCAGGTAATGAACATTTGGATATTTATATTTTGAAAGAAGCTTAGAGACAGAAAAATGCCAAAAAATGTAGAACTTCCAACAATTGAGTGCTGCAGGTATGCGAAGTTTGACTTCTGCGCCGAATCTATGCTGTCACAATAATCAGCATATAGAACCACTCGAAATATCTCATTTTTAGATATTATCAATTTCAGACTTATTATAGGTCCAAGGAGCAGTAGGTCAAATCTCTCAAAAATCGTGCTGGAATGATGTCATACAGAATTTCATAGAGAAAGATATATCGGACCCGGACCCAAAATGAGACCCGACATTAACCGACTATTTTGCTGGATCCGGACCTAGACCCGGACCTGATATTTTGAAAATTTTGGACCTGGACCCGGGCTTGTACCCGATATTTTTGAAATTTTAAACCCAGAACCAGTCCCAGACCCGATATTCTTAAGCTTTGGAAGCGATACTCAAATTTTTGTGCTCCTGTGGGATATAACATCTAAATTGTTTAATCCGTGATTGATACGTAATTGATACATAGTTGATTAATAGGCAATTACTCCCAGATAAAAATTCAGACAGCAAACAAAGGAAACTGAATAACTTTCTGGATCAACTACTATAATGAAAAGTTTTTTAATTCACAAATCTTGACGTCAAACATTTCGTACTGGTTAATCATACCTGTTGTAAATTTTATTTTTTTTGCACAGGACTCGCACACAAAATATCAATAATGATCTGGTCATTGGAACTGTTGTTGTACAGTGTACAATTTATAGAAACTGAGAACCCTGTGCTTTTGGTTTGCAATTTCACAATGGTTACTGGACGACTTTCATTCTACGTACTGTGCTGTAAATGGCTTTTATTCGGAATATCATCCATAATTTTATATTTCATTGCTATTATATTCGTCAAAACACAACACAATGTGGTTACGATAATTACTCCCATTACCACCAGCTTGGAAGTTATAAAACAAAAACACAGTAAACAGCAGCTCAAGGCTTTAGTTCTGCATTCAATTGTGCAAGCCTGCACGTTGATCGTTTGCTACAGTAAACTGTTGTACGGCGCCATCGTCCAATCAGATAGAGGATCGAATGACGGGCCTTATTTTACGATTTTGAATACGACGAGCAGTCTTTCCAATTTTGTCATTTATCTAATTTGTTTGAAAGTTTTTAGACGAAATTGCAGAAGTTTGCTATTTACTCGAACAAACACAATAGCACCATTGACACGATAAGAAGTTATTTTGATCCAATTATTGTCAGAAAACACCATGAAATCCAAACATTGTGAAGCTAATGTGCTCCTGCATTGACTGTATGAATTATGTTGTTGTAAATTCATTGTTGTCATGTGTGATAAATGTGAAATTTACCTGTTAAATTGGGGTAGGAAAAATCCACTTTGGTAGGTCGAGTACTCGTATTTTAACAATATATTAAGGCTGCTTCTTGAGCTGCATCCCATTTTTCTAAAACTTTTCACACGATTATTGAAACGTCAACTCAATAAGCTGAGCTAGTGTAATGTACCTGCTAAAGCAGTACTGTAAATATATAGCATACTGTATGTGATAAACATTTATTAAATATTATTCATTTTCGTATTTTATGGTCTCAAGGGTGTCTGGGATTCACACCCAAACATTCCTATAAAATTACGTGAAGTACTTTATTTTGATCTGTTTACACCCCAGTAGCCCAACTAAGATGCCATAATTAATTTGCACAAATGGCAGCTGGTCCCCTAGAACCTACACTAAACCACACATTCCACAGCTACCGTAATCCCCCGTAAAAATCGTGAACAACACCTGCACACAGTAAAATAAGTAAAAGCCCCGCCAGACAGTAGTCTCAAGTGCAACGGTAGCGACAGCCCCACAAAACATGTGTATTCAGAGAAACAGATACAGGAAGCATGCACAGAAGCACAGAGGTGTGGCTAAGCCCACCATAGGAAGCAAGCAATACACGAAAAGCATACCGTACTAGAAAAGCATTAAAGGGCGTGACTAAGTAAGCATGAAAAGCAAAGCAGGAAGCGACGATTGGCGGAAGAAGATGGACAGAAGCACGACCTCCCGTGACGCCCAGGGAGTGGCCAAAAATGTCGTATAAAAAGAGAAGCAAAGCGTGATTTGGTTAGTTATTGGATTATTGAATTCTTCGTTTCTCAAACCGCGTTCGTTTCCATTTTATATTTGCAAGCGGCCATTTTTAGGAAAGCATTTAAACTGAGGCCCGTTCGTTATTTTTAAATCGGGACCGCGTTTTTCGTATTGTTGTCGACGTCTCAAAGCAGCCGTCGATTAGTATCGTATCCCCCCATATTGTGAATCGCCCGTCTGCCCCGCACCGTTTCGTTGCCGTAATGTCCATTTGGTTAAAGTAAAGTGCTTCACAAAATCTGGTCGTTACACTAGAAAGCAAGGTACCTCAGTACATTTTTGTAAATGATGGTTGGACAAATGTTTCCACACCGCGTACTCTTTCATGGAAGTCTGAGTGCAGGATTCTGAACTCTAAGGGCGGTAATCCGAGATTAAAGCAATCCGTAAGTTCGCCAGCTGATTAAAGCTCGATTATCATAATCCTTGATTAAAATAATCCGAGTTTTCAATCCTGCCCCGCCCCAGGTTTGAAAGGCCGATTATATCTGTTTTTGTGATAGTCGGCTTAGCAGTTGAGAAATGAACGTTGTTGATTTTTTGGACGATTTAAACGAGAATGAAGCAGAAAATCAAGTACAATTTCTTCATTCCCTGGATAGATTGAATCCGCTGGAAGCATATTCGAATAAGAAGTTCTGGTCGCGATTTAAACTAAGAAAGGGCAGTGCAAGAGAGCTAATTGCATAAAAAATTAATAAAATCAAAAAAAAACAAAAAGAAAATCATTTAAAAACGAAATTTTTAAAATAAAATTCTATAAAAATTTTTTGATAAAAAAAATTGAAAACCTATAGCAAATAATTTGCACAAAATACGCTAAATTTTACAATTTAAAAATATCCCAATTTTTCGCAAAATTTTTGGTTTTTCTCGTAAAAAATGTGGAAAATGTCAAAATTTTTCCGAAAAAATCCCCAAAATTCCAACTTTACTTGAAAATTTCTACAAAAAAGCATGCCGAACATCAAATGAATTTTTCCAAAAAATGCAGAAAATTTCATTTTAAAAAAGCGAGGAAAATGTTGGAATTTCTCTAGGAAAATAGCCCAAAGTTTCTGAATAATTTTCGAAAAAAAATTCGAAACGTTGAAATTTTTTTAAAAATGGCGCGAATATTTAGAATTCTACTTCAAATGCCGCGACTTAACTAGCGTATGTATCATCCGATTGTATCATCCGATTGGCCAACTCTTAGCTTGATTAAAAGCTCCGCCTAAAATAAAGTTAAACACTGGGTAAAGTTCCCCCATTATCATAGTTCATGAGAGCTGCAAAGAAAAGGAGTCATAATGAAGTAAAGAAGTAGAGATTTTTTTCGCGAAAAGGAGACCACTATAAAAAGAAAAATACAGGTCAACCCCACTAGGAAGGTGGCGGAAAAGCGATATACATAGTTGGAAAAAGTAAAACATGAGTCTTAAAAGACGAAACATTATGTGCACAATAAGCACAAATAGAAACACATTAGCACATTAATCAAGTCCAACAAAAAAAAAAAAGGTCGACGGTAAGACAAAATAAAAATTTTTCGGGTCTTTGAATAGGTAATTAACGGGCTGAACGGCGAGAAAAAGCGTCCTTGTTTTGGAAAACGATTATTGTTGCCCCGAGTTCTACAAAAATGTATGGTTAAAAACGAGAAAAAACCCTTGAAGGGATGGGAAGGGAGGGCCTAGTTAAGTCTCGGCATTTTAGTAGAATAATGATTTCACTTCGGCCTTTCAGGCCTTGCAAAATCTTATATTCTACTTCAAATGCCGCGACTTAACTAGCGTATGTGTTTAAAGCTTAGGGCATTATCAAAGACAAAATTCGTGTAATTTGGTAAGAAGTCTATATCCCTCTGATAAAACCGCTTTGAAGTTAAGGACTGGGAACTCCAGTTGGCATGACAGGATAAAAGCAAGTGGGCAGCCCGAAACAAAAGCTTTGGAAGCCGAAGTAGAGCGTGTTAAATGTGCTTTAAAAACTGGTGTCAATGCCCGAAAGGGGCAAAACCGTCTTAATCCAACAGGAAATTGTCGCAGTGGAAACCGGCTTCTGAGGTTTCAAAAAAGGATAGAAAACATCGACTTTCAGAGCCACTGATTGCTTTGGTTGCATCCAGATAGAGCTGAAAATAAATGTAGGGGCATAAACGGGATTCCGAAAATTTGAAAATTTTGAAAGAAACAGGAGGACCACCACGTATGATTTTAGTAATCGCTGGAATAGTAATAAGAATAAAGTCCTCGAAAAATTTTATGTAACGAATGTCCAACTTTTGAATTTCAGGTGCCCTTTTTGGGGAGCTTAAGGACAACAACATGATAGATTTTAAAGTAAGCAACTTCAAGTCTTGAGGGGAAATGGGAGTTACATTAGGCCAGAGATCTTTCAAAAAATGAAGAACAAGAGCAATATCTCATGTTGAGGCATAACTGGGTTTAGGTGGATTAAGGTTAAAAAATCCTTTCAAGAAACGTGTGATTAATGAATATTTGTCAGGTCGCAGCGAATTTCACCTAAATAGGTAAAAATAGCTGATTTAGCTGCAGCTATGGTGCTGTATTTTAGATTGCTTTTATGCAAAAGCAATAGTGAACTAATTCGCATGCAGCAGGTCGAAATGGATCGATTTATCGTCGAGAACACCAGCGATGCCACTTTTAATGGCCGAATTGTAGTGTTTCTGTGTTCTGCTAGACCATGATTGAAGCATGATGTCGGCAGCCTCGTTTGTAATGCCGCTGGTCTGCCAGTAACTCCTGATATTTTCCAAGCCGAAAGGCGAAGTATTTTGTTTAGCACGAGGGGATGAGGAAGCCCCGATGGGTCCGATAGAAGATCCGGCATTTGGGGAAGCAATAAAGGAAAAACCACAGGTAGAGTCAGCAGTTGGGGCCACCACAGTTGAGTCGGCCAAACTGGAACAATTAGCACAGCTGTAGCAGAGTCTAATCTAAATTTCTGAATAGTCCTGCCAATTTAAGCAATAGGAGGAAAAACAAAAGCGAAAAATTCATGCCAGCAAAGAGTAAAACCATCAAAAGCAGAAGCATCAGGGTCTGGCTTCCATGAAACAGAATGTTCTAAATGGGTATTATGCCTTGAAGCAAAAAAGATCAATGGAGGACCCCATTTTTCATTTAAAAAATCAAAATTGCTGCATTCAAATGCCAGTCACTGCTGTCAGCAAAATTTCGGGATAATCAATCAGCTTCAATGTTAAATTCTCAAGGAATATGTATTGCTTTAATGTTCAGGTGACGATCGAGGCACCAAGACCAAATTTTAATGGACAAATGGCAAAGGAATCTATTTTAGTGTCACCTAGCTTGTTGATGTAGGCAATAGCTATAGAATTATCATGCATGAAAGCAAAAATTTTTAGGCCATAGAGGCTGCTAAAAGTTCTTTATACTTTATATGCAAATTTAATTCATCGTTTTTCCAGAGACCATCGGCTTTGTGGGAATCTCAAAAAACGCCCCAGCCATCATCAGAAGCATCTGAAAAGATGGTTCCAGAAACAGGGTCTGGAAAAATGTTTCTACCATTCTAGGAATTTAACTGTTTAGACCATAGTTCAAGTTCTTTTCTGGCTTCATATGAAAGAATAATATGGTGATTATAATTTTGTTGTTTTAAACCAGAAATCAAGCAAGCCTGCAATTCTCTAGAGAATAGACTTAGCACGTAACAAAGCCTGACTAAGTGAATCGAATTTTCCCAATAAACAAGCTGCGACAAGCAGTTTTACAGTATGCTTATGTAGATGAGAAATACATTGCCTTAAAATGTCATCAACTTTATCGTGCGGAATTTTTAGTGTTGAAGTTTTGGAAGAAATAATGAAACAGAGAAAAGTGATTGACGTCTTTGGCGCCAATTCCGATTTTTCACTGTTAACTATGAAGCCGAGCTGGGCCAAAAGAAACCTCACAAAACGGGCATCAGCTTTTAGCTCCTCATACGACGCATTTAAAATTAACATATCGTCCAAATAAATTTTTATGCGAATACCAAGTTGATGACAAGCAGAAACTACAGGCTCCAATAATTTCGTAAAAACCCGTGGAGCTGAAGAAAGTCCAAAGGGCATGCACGTAAACTGATACAAATGATTGTCCCATTCAAAACAGAGAAACTTTCGGTCATTTATATGAATAGGAACAGCAAAGTAAGCATCCTTCAAGTCAATTTTAACCATACAATCATTCAAATGCAATAAATCTTTTAGCATTAAGATGCCTTTTATTTTAAAATGCTCATATTTTACATAAGCATTGAGGGGTCACAAATTAATTACTGGGCGCATATCACCATTCTTTTTGGGAAAACTAAACGAGGTACATAAAGATCAGAAGGGGCGATAAAAGAAGGTACGGGTTCGATAGCACCCTTAGACAAAAAGGAAAATGAACTCTTTAGATGCTACAGACTGATCTTGAGGTGAAAATTGATCGGCAAAGGCCTAACTTTCTGTTTAGGTGGAATACTTTCCCATTTGATCTGTAGGCCTGACACTGTGTTTAATGGCCATCTATCAGAGGTCGATCTAGACCAATTAGTAAGGAAAAAAGCTAAGCGGCCAGCAATTAGTGGGAATGAGCAAGATGCAAAAATCTTGCACTCGGTACCAGAAAGAATCCCCAGAATGGATAGTACGGTCCCAAAACTTTCTGGTGCTGGAATAGAAACGCAAACTTTGGGAATGTTGATGCGATGCACCATGAACAAACGAAGGGGGTTCAAACCCATGAACCGACGATTGTCTAGGTGCAAAAGATGACAATTTCCTGAGAGCATCATGCAGGCCATTTTTATGATCATGATCTTTGAAACTGCCACACAAAGACTTGCCAAAGAGTAGAGGGGGCGATAATATCATGTCTGTATCTCTACAGCAGGCTAACAGTTCCTCCGATGAAACAGGCATGGACGCAATGTCCTTAAACAAATAGCTTACTATTTCCACACTTTATAGAATTTTGTAGCGCCTGCCATAAAGGATATCCTGTAAAATGAAGCTGATGTGACGAAGGCTGCGCTTAATAGCATTAGAAGCACAAACTGGATCAAACGATCCTTGATCCTGTTCATCAATTACGCCCACCAACAGGTAGGCTCATTCAACGACAGACTGTTGTAAACAACGAAAGTGTTCATCTTTTCTAATAACCCATTTCTTGTCTCTTCCTAAGAAAGATCTAAGGTCCTCATCTATAACTGGGGCTAAAGCCACTGGGGAATCTGGAACCAACATTTTCGAGTAACATTCCAAACATAACATAGGATCCTCAAAATAACCTCGTAATTCTGATATAACCACATCCTGGGTCCCGCTTGTAAGCAGCAAGCATTCACATTCCAGTTTCAAGGAATCCGAAACAGTCGGAATAGCCGCTTTGTTGGAAGATGAAGGAGCAGATCGTGAATATTTGCGATCAACCAAATAGCCGGCTGACATCAGGCAAATTGTCATCCAAAACCAAAGGGTTATTGGAATGAAGCAGAGGCTCCTTTAGAACGGAATGCATAGAAGCAGAGTCCAGCTGAACTGAGCCATTATCTCGAACCATCAAAGGTGGTTCCCGATTTGTCATAGGTTCAATGGAACCTTGTTGTAAATTGTCGGAAGGAAAAACCTCTAAGGAGGAACCTTCAATAATTGGTTCAATGGAACCAGCCTGAGAAGAATCGTTCTCGTCGATTAAAGAAGCTAAGTGTCAATTATCCAATGACAAATTTGCAGTAGAACTGCAAATGGTTGAAGAACTTCCGGAATCGGTCGATTTAGACGAACTGGAAGACGATTTGCGCCTGGAATGACGTCGATGAGCTGATCCATGACGAACTACACTGCAGCTATGGTGGCTCGAAAGAGCACCATGCAAAGATGACATATTAAAAGAACCGAAAGGCACTTTAGAACAAACAGAACGTGATGATATGGAAAAATAAAAACGAGCTAAAAGTTAGCCAGCCCCAGGGAGTGGCCAAAAATGTCATATAAAAAGAGAAGCAAAGCGTGATTTGGTTAGTTATTGGATTATTGAATTCTTCGTTTCTCAAACCGCGTTCGTTTCCATTTTATATTTGCAAGCGGCCATTTTTAGGAAAGCATTTAAACTGAGGCCCGTTCGTTATTTTTAAATCGGGACCGCGTTTTTCGTATTGTTGTCGACGTCTCAAAGCAGCCGTCGATTAGTATCGTATCCCCCCATATTGTGAATCGCCCGTCTGCCCCGCACCGTTTCGTTGCCGTAATGTCCATTTGGTTAAAGTAAAGTGCTTCACAAAATCTGGTCGTTACACTAGAAAGCAAGGTACCTCAGTACATTTTTGTAAATGATGGTTGGACAAATGTTTCCACACCGCGTACTCTTTCATGGAAGTCTGAGTGCAGGATTCTGAACTCTAAGGGCGGTAATCCGAGATTAAAGCAATCCGTAAGTTCGCCAGCTGATTAAAGCTCGATTATCATAATCCTTGATTAAAATAATCCGAGTTTTCAATCCTGCCCCGCCCCAGGTTTGAAAGGCCGATTATATCTGTTTTTGTGATAGTCGGCTTAGCAGTTGAGAAATGAACGTTGTTGATTTTTTGGACGATTTAAACGAGAATGAAGCAGAAAATCAAGTACAATTTCTTCATTCCCTGGATAGATTGAATCCGCTGGAAGCATATTCGAATAAGAAGTTCTGGTCGCGATTTAAACTAAGAAAGGGCAGTGCAAGAGAGCTAATTGCATAAAAAATTAATAAAATCAAAAAAAAACAAAAAGAAAATCATTTAAAAACGAAATTTTTAAAATAAAATTCTATAAAAATTTTTTGATAAAAAAAATTGAAAACCTATAGCAAATAATTTGCACAAAATACGCTAAATTTTACAATTTAAAAATATCCCAATTTTTCGCAAAATTTTTGGTTTTTCTCGTAAAAAATGTGGAAAATGTCAAAATTTTTCCGAAAAAATCCCCAAAATTCCAACTTTACTTGAAAATTTCTACAAAAAAGCATGCCGAACATCAAATGAATTTTTCCAAAAAATGCAGAAAATTTCATTTTAAAAAAGCGAGGAAAATGTTGGAATTTCTCTAGGAAAATAGCCCAAAGTTTCTGAATAATTTTCGAAAAAAAATTCGAAACGTTGAAATTTTTTTAAAAATGGCGCAAATATTTAGAATTTTTTGCAAATATTTCGGATTTTTTTTCAATTCTGAAAATTTCACATATTTTTGAAAAAGTTTTGTGAATTTTAGAATTTTTTGAGTAATTCGAGTTTTTTTTTGTATTTTGATTTTTTTGAGCTTTGGGTAGCATAAAGTGCCAAATTGTTCAATTTTTAGTCGAGAAAAGTGTAAAATTCTGTGAAAAAATAACCAATAAATAATAAAAAATAGTAAAATATAATGATACTTCTTAGTGTAGTCATGCGAATTCTCCATTTCCCAGGGTCAGGGAAACATCCACATTTAAGACTTGACCGGCGAAAACCGGATTTTTCTTCAATAGAAAAATCGGCGTCTCTTGGCTTCTAGGGATTAGGATGACCGTTTTGATGGTTGGTTAGTCAAAATTTTGCCTATTGACCAGCATCAATTGGTCTTTCTTCTTTTCTTACGTGCCTTTTGCATTTCCTACGTTGCAAAATTTCTTGTCGACCATTTGGTGAGCGGTCTTTTCGGGCAATATTTTCTTTATCGGACACATACAGGATTTGCATTTTCAGGTAAGTCCGGCGTGATCCAATAGTTCCAAAAATAAGCCCCTCATTTTGAATTTATTTTCGCCCTAAATTTTGTTCATTCACGTGATAAAATTTTCAACTTTTTCTTATCTGAACATTTTTTTTCTTGAATTCAAGTCGAAACTTTAGCTCAATCAACAACAAATTGTTTTCCTAGATAAGAAAAATTTTTCCTTTTTTAAAAAAGGATTTTTTTCGCAAAAGCTTCAATCATGACTATCCCACCCTAAAAACTCTATATTGCTTCAAATTGAAAATTTAAAAATGATTCTCATATAACTTGTTGAGTAGATTCTACTGTCTTATTGATTTCCTCGAAATGATATGTCTTACTGTAGCTATATGCTAATGTTTAAAGCATGAATTTTCCTGTAAATATTATTTTCCATTCCAGGTCGACTGTAATTTCAAACATGAAAGCCGTGCTGATCGTCGTCGCCGTTCTCATGTTGGCGGTTATGGATCCGATAATCAAGTCCAATTCGCCGTGTTTAGTCCAAGCTGCTTGTGGTAACATGTTTAATATTCACTTTTTTTGGATAACGACTATTGCAATTGTATTTTTGAATTTATGGTGCAAAGTGTGATATGAAATTTTAGTCAGCTTTTGGAAAAATTTTAGTCAGCTTTTGGAAAAATTTTAGTCAGCTTTTGGAAAAATTATGCATATTTAAGGTTGAATTTTTCAAATAAGCTTTTTTCAGAAAAGACCAACTGCAACAATAGATGCCTATTGAACCGCTGTCAATATGGCTATTGCGACCATTTCGACAAGTGCAAATGTACATTTTGCTAGCAATTTATCATTTTCATATGAATATGATTCAAATTTGCCTGACTATGCTTCGCCATTTATATTAAAAGCTATGAATTATCTTTGGACGTGAATTTTTTTATGAAATTGAACAACTCGCTCCTTTTCTTTTTTGTTTTCTTTCTATTTTTTTTCTTTTCCTTTTTCTATTTTTCTATTCTATTTCGTTTTTTATTGTTTTCTTTCACTTTCTTTTTCTTTTTTTTATGTTTTTCTTTCTCCGGATTGTTTCGCTTTGCACTACAGTAAGCATTGCGCAAGAATACTAATTCAGACAAATTTAAAAAAAAATTTTACGAATTTCTTCCATATTTTGTATTTTTGTACAAATTAATTGAAAATTTTGCATTTTTTCTAAAAATTCAGGAAAAATGTTGCAGTCTTTACAAATTTATTCGGGATTTTGCTTCTTTTTCTTGAAATTTTTTTTAAATTCCGTATTTTTTCAGAATTTATTAAAAATATTACAAGTTTTCTACAAATGCTTGTCCAAATTTTGCATTTTCCGCACAAATTCACGAAAAATTTTGCATTTTTTTACGAATTTTTTCGACACCTTGATTAAAAATTTTACACATTAAAAAAAGGAGCAAAAGTTTCCAGGTTTTTTTAGAATGTCAAAATTTCGCCTTTCTCTAAAAATTTTTTGGAAAAATACCTGCTATAAATTTATGAAGAATTTCGCTTTATTCTGTATAAATTTCTTCGAAATTTGCATTTTTTCACAAATTTATTAGAAATTTCGGAATTTTTAAAAATTCTTGTAAAAATTTCGCCTTTTTATAAAATTTTTTTGAAAAATACCCTCTACAAATTTATGGAGAATTTAGCTTTATTCTGTATAAATTGCTTCAAAATTCTTCAAATTTATTTTCGGAATTTTTAGAAATTGTTGTAAGGATTTTGCATTTCTTTCTAATTTCCGAGAATTTTTACATACTCTCTACGAATTTATTGAGAATTTTCTATCCGGTACTCATCCTTTCTATTACAAAAAATTATATTTACTGTTGTTAATCAACAATATGGTCGATCAATAGGCGACAGAACTGAACCAGGTCAAGTTTCCAATAACTGGTGCAAAATTTTATTTGTGATATGGTCCAAAACTTTACGGCACGATTCATATAAATTGTGTGAACAGCTTATTCACATTTTTTGACAGTAATCAATAAAAAACTACGTTCCATAGAACAGAAAGCATTCCGAACAAACGAGACCAGTATATCCATAGACTCGGAGCAGTAAACCAGAATTTCAAACAATTAAATGGAAACCAAAACAGAGCAATAGAAAGATAAAGTAAAACTATTTTCTTAAGAGCTTCTTTGTGATTTTTCATAACAGTTTTGCGGAATTTCGACTTTTTCGCATTTTTCATATCCTTGATTGATTTGCGGATCCTGTTAGCCACGATAGTATAGAAAAAAGACGTGAAAAATAGCGGCATCCAGAAATTGACAATCGATGTGATTAGCGCAATTTTGAAGATATTGGCTGGCGTCTAAAAAGACAATTATTAAAGGAAGTGTGTCAAGAATGTGTTTTACATCATAGATGTTAAAGTGCAAAATTAGCTAGACCATTATGTCATATCCCAGTAGTAAAATATGTCTTTCTCAGTTAGCCTTCACTATTTTTCTTCTGAGTGAAAAACCTTCCTGTAGAAGCTTTTCATTATCTACTTGGGTGATTGTGTTGCTATTTGTGGACGTGATTTCTTCTTTCAATGAGGTTTTTGTTCTGTATGTGCACATGGCTGTACTTGTTTGTAGTTTTTATACTCCATTCATTTTGAGATGATTGATGCAGGGAGGTCACAGCCAATTATTTATTCAAAATTATGGAAGAAATTTTGACACTATTCATTTAATTTTTCCTTTATGATACAAAGTCCTTGATGATCGGTCTTTTCAATCATTTCATGATTACTAAAATTGGTTTCCTGATCTCTAGGGAGTCTGCATTTACTTAAACTCCACCCCGCATCCATGATTTCAAAATTAATCGAGTATAATAGTTTTTTTGCATCTTGTGCATTGTGTATTTCGGTGATCCATGGTAAACTTTTTTGTTAATGAAATCCAAAATCAATTTGTCTTTTCTAATTGGAGGATAAACTTCATTTGTAGAATGATACATCAGCACGTTCATTTTGAAATGATCAGTTGGAATTCCACGAACATGTTAATTAAGTCTGACTTAGACAATCTCCTTTAATCATTGTAGCTATTTATACAAAATGACAATATGACTGTTTCAAGTCGCTCATTGAGCGTAATTTTTAAGATCCACTTATCACAGAGATTTAGAAATACAATGAATGACCCGGATTTGAACAAGCTAAATTGTCTTATGCAACCTGCCTAACCCTCAGCCACTCCTCCTGACAAGTTATGCCCAGCTAGGGATAAATAAAGAATTGCAGTGACATGTACCTAGGCATTTAGATTCCCATAAAATGTATGGCATATTTTTTAACCTTTGTATGGCATTTTTTCTGAGGAAGGCAGTCACGTGACGCCCAATGGCAGACTGAAAACGCCGTGTCTGGCCTATTGAGGTTGCGGTTTGAAAATGTCCCTCACTACATTAACTCATTTTTTGTGTTTTTTCATCCTCAGGTGGCTTCTCAATTTTGGGCGGACAATCATCAGATAATATTTGTGGTTTTTTCTCCAAGTGAATTTTAACATTTATTATATGGCAAATTGGCAGTGAAATTTTCATAACATTGGTACGTCTTTTCACCGCCCTTCTATGCTCCCATGTTTGTGTTATGCACAGGCTCCTCTGTACATAAACATATGTTTTTGTGTGCCTTTTCTTTTTTTCATGCTGGTTGCTTTGTCGTCGTTTATATTATGTTTTGTGTGTGTTGTGGCCCCTTATGAATTAACATATATCTCATTCTATAGTAGGAGCCAAATATGAAAATTTATTCTCAGCTCCTCTACAGTAGGAGCAAACACATCAAAAACTTTAGCATCAAAATTTGAGACCTAAACTTCAGGTATAACAAAAGCGTCTGCGCATTGTTCACTAGCTGCATCGGTTTCGCATGGTATGCCTTTTAAGGCTAATTATTTTTAGTAGAAAGTTGGCTTTCATACAAAAGTAAAGTTTCTTGTTGGTTACCCTAACACGGTTTTCTAGCTTCAAAACAGCTTTTGAGTGATCATTTTTACAGTCAATATGATAAAATTGCCTTAATATTTTGCTCAGATTGATTAACAATAGAAAATTACCTGTGATACACAACAACGCTTACTTGAAAAGAGTTTTCCAAAAGAACTAGGCTAATTTTAACAATACGGTAAGTAACCAAAATTGCCTGAAGTTGTGTTTTCCTCGTTGGTGGTTGCTCAAAAGTACAGAATTAGTTTGGTTTTTAGGGCGGTCGGAGTGGAATGGTGAATGGCGAGGTCGAAAAGAACTTGGAGGGGGGGCTTAGGCTTAGGCTTAGGCTTAGGCTTAGGCTTAGGCTTAGGCTTAGGCTTAGGCTTAGGCTTAGGCTTAGGCTCAGGCTTAGGCTTAGGCTTAGGCTTAGGCTTAGGCTTAGGCTTAGGCTTAGGCTTAGGCTTAGGCTTAGGCTTAGGCTTAGGCTTAGGATTTTGGTAGAAAGGTATGATTACTGTAATTTCCATGAAAAATTTTCAAATTTTTTTTTAAGTTTTTTTTGGAAATTACTGTTTTCCGCCCTTTTTTTCCAAAATTTTTTTAAAGTTTTTGATTTGAAACATTGAAAAATGCTGGTTTTTGGTAAAAAGTCGAACTTACTGTATTGTAAATTCTTGCCAAGAACTAAAACAAGTAGAAGTACTGGGTGAAAACTAATTTAAACCATGTTAGTCAGCATTATTTGCTGGTTATCACAGGCCTCTGCCAACTGCTGTCATTTGCTTACTTGTTGTACACATATACAAGTGATGCGTATGATCATGGCGATCAAAGTCATGATGATGACCATCGACATTGAAGTTGTTAAGCTAAACGGTTCTACAAAGTAGGACTTGACGTGCACAAACTTGTCCAATGCTATGAAAACTTGCGTGTAAGTCACCAAGAAAATGGACAAACTCTCTAGCTGAGAAATCCATTTAAACTCAAATTTAAACAAGACTGCAAGCAAAGCGAGCATGTTGACATGACACAGTACCAAACTGCAAATGATCATGAAAGCTGAGAAGATGTTCTTCGCTTGGCGAGTGTCTCCTCCAGCTGTGAAGAATTGCCAAAGTCGAAAGGAGTGGCCGAGAATGCCACAAATGGTTATGATCGACAATACCAAATGAGGCAATATGTACAAGAAATAAATAGTTGGTAGTCGACCACCCAATTCGTTCTGCATAACGCAAGTTTATCATGCAACACTCGAAAAATGAAAAATCAGGAAAAGCATCCTACATATATATAACCCTTTTTTTAGGATAGAATATTCACGTTTCAGGTGACTTTTCCAAGATCTGTATCGAGGTATGTATTATATAATTATCTCTTCAAATTATTATTTTACACAATTATAGTTTTTGATACTGTTTTTCTTAGCAGTGTTTTTCCTTGGCATACTTGCTGGCTGATAAGAGATTCTTGCTTATTTGAAGGAATTCCCATGAAACCATAATTTTCTCACTTTCTAGAAAAATTCCCAGGTGAAAGATTAATTATTGCTAATTTGTTCATCCTGAATTTTCAAAAAAAGTATTGGCGTCAAATAGATAGTGCGAATTACATTGACTTGGTGTTTGACATTATTAGCTAAACCTAAGCTGGATTAATTGCCTTGTTTTTAATGGCTTTAGTTTGAAAAAAATTTTCCCCGAGAACAAACTTGCTGATTTGCAGAAAAGGGAGTAGGCGAAAATGTAGGAACAGAATGTTTACTAGATCATACATAATCATAGCTTGGAAAATAATTACTGGTTTGGAATTTTCAAGGAAGATTGTTGCATACATATTTTTCATAAACATCTAGTCCAGAAATGATTTCCATGCAATAATTTCTGGAACAAAGCAACAAGGAAATTCTAGGTTAGGATGCCTCAACAGTGTGAGCAATAACTCATCTGGTGTCCATTTCATGCACACATCGATGAAAGTGACTTGTAGTTCACTCTATTCATTTTCAAATGATCCCTAGGAAGAAAAATAACACTTTGAAATGAGCAAACAAAAAATCTGCTTGGTCGACCGAAATATTTTCCTAGTTGTTCCACTTAGTATGAGGAATGAAATTTGTTGGTATGTTCAGGCTGCAAGAAAATCTTTTTGCGCACTGAGGCGCTTTTGGAAAAAACTTGTGTGCCTTATCTTGAAAGAGCTTCCCTTGATGACCCCTAGCAGTGCATGAGGACAAAATATATAAACTTCTATACTTGATCATTTTGCAAGTCGTTTGGAGATGTGTCCCGTCAAACGATTGTCACTGGAACACTCTTAGGGGTCTGGTCATAACTTCCTGCGAAGTTGAAGTGCAGCAGTGGGTCAGACGTAAAACTTTTGCTCAAGTTTTTCTTTTGTGCCTTCCGTTGGTAAACCACAAGGTCCAAGAGATTTTGGGAGCATTCTCATGTTAGCTGACATATTTGCACATGTGGGGGCTTTGTTGCCAATCTAGACTTCCCTACAACTCATCTTTTACCCCCTGGTTGCCTTTGATATTCATCCAAAACATTAAGAATTGATTTCCTGGTCCATGTGACATTTGATTACCATATTAAATAGTGTCATGATGCTAGTGACATTGTTCCATGTGGGATAGAACCCTTGTCTCTATGTAGTTTTCTCCTAACAACTTGTGAATAGAAGCATGTTGAGCTTGTATGTTACTGTATAAGCAGATTAGGTTTAGCAACACTTTTAATCATGGCTTATAATATTGTGAAAAAAGGTACGTGGTAAATCTGAGAATAAATATAAATAATTGGAACATTTTTAATATTTAGCTGAAAAACTCGGGGAATGAAGTCACTAATTACCAGATAGATGGGAGGAGCAAGCGTAGGAATATAATGTGTGCTAGATTTCATGTGAGCATGATATAAAAAATTAAGTTCATCTTGAGATATTCACAGAAAATTACTGTATATGTAATTTTCAGTTTATCAAAAAGAATTCTCAAGCGTGTAATTTCTCTGATAATGCAACAGGAAAATTTTAGACAGCCTCTCTCATGGGAAAGGGAGGGAAATAGCAAAGGCATGCAGAAGATAGAAAAACTGTAGTCAGAAATTCTGCTGGGGTCAAGTGGAAGAGAAGGTGGGACAGAATTTTTGTTTCTGCTCTCTGGTGACTGAGAAAGCGTCTCCTGGCGTTTGGGGAGTATATTTTTGAACCATAATTAACCAAATATGTGAAATTTTTTGCATAGTCTGCACTTCATAAAGTTTTAATCTTAGTTCTTTGAAATAAAGGTTGATTTGTTTAGTAAAATCATTTAACTACAGCATAATTTCAATTCTTTGTCAACGTTCTCTGTAATTCTCTCTTTTGCCCATTCTCCTTCATTATGTTCTCGATCATAGCTAAGGGTGTCTAATCTGCTAGGGGCCAATAAGAAACTGCTGAAAGTGAATCAAAATCTGCTGGGTGTCAATATCCATAAAATCTTGCAAAAGAATGTGAACTATCTGAATAATAAAACTGGCTCATTTATTCGATCAGGAAAAGACGTCACATGATTTGTCCTCTAATACACAATCTCAAGTCAAGTAAGTTTTAGGCAAACACAGCCTTTCATCTTTTCAAGGCCGATAAATAATGTAGCCAAGCTTGGAATGTTTCCCACTGGGGGTCCACTCAGCCCGGTTAGTATCTTGGTAGTAAAGTGTGGTGAATGAGGATGTGGACCTATTTCATTATTATGTAAGTAGCCGAATAAACCCTGCTTAGTGAGGCAGAAGCTAGCCCCCATAGAATGTGGTCTCCATCAGGTGGCAAAAGCACTCAGAGAACTTCTCATACAAGGTGGACACTTATCTGACCATACAGCCCTGTAAGCTTGTCTTTCCGGCTATAAAAATTGCAAAAATTATGTAATTTCAAGAACTTTGTCAGTCTGAGATTCATACCACAATTGCTACTTACACAAAAAAACAAAGTTATGGTAACCAATGCCTGCAGCATTTACTTGCCAAAGTAAATTATTCAAACTAACATTTAAGGAGACATTTGGTTAGAAAATAGTTAAGAATGATACTAAATCACTCTCATGAATTAATCAAAAATAAACTTTTTTATGGAATGGTACTTTGTGCACAATTCAAACGGTGATGTCAAGTTTGATTAGCTTCTAATGCAAATCAGCTGAATCTAAGTCGAAAAGTATAAATAATACGATAGAAAAAATGTTACTAGAGATCAAGCAGGACTCCAAAGTCCTTCTGAAGAAAAGTGCTATAATGCAGAGAAGTGTTGAAGATTGTAGACAATTTTGGCATTCAGCAATATTGCTATCCTTCATGATGCTCTCCATAATGGGAAGCAAATGAATAACTTCAACTACCTTTTCTAAAATCAACTTCAATGAAAGATAAGCTAAACTATGAAAGGTAAAGCTCCACATCCTGTTGCATCATGTTGCCACTCAAGGTCTGATTTCAATTCCATTGTTGTCATATTCATTTTTCTAAAATCAAGACTGTCAGAAGAGCTAATTGAAAAAATCTAGGAAAAAACTTCTGAGCATATCCCCATGGTAGTGATCATCCTGCATCTATGCAAATGGTCATTGGATGGAGAATGTGACAAGAAAAAGAGTGATTTACCATACTCTATAATTTATTGTGTCATGTGTGCTCATTGAATCTACCATCAACTTTATTATTGTTCTATCATGGGCAAACATATCTATTTACAAAAATATTTATTTATTAGCATTATTTTATACTTGAATTATATAAGCAGAAGTGAGTGCTGAATGCTAGGCATCATCACCAGTACTGAGGACAACAAGCGATTCCTGGATATTATGTCTAGTGAATGCAGGGCCGTGTGCAGGATTTTTTCATGGGGGGGGAGCGGACTAAATTTTTTTCACTAAATAGCCCCAGAAATGTCGATTTTACGTGATACACTGTGTACATACTACCTCAATGGGGGGGGCGCCCCCCTTTGTGCACAGCCCTGAGTGAGTGCGTATTGTCTTAAGTAATAGCCTGCGGTAAGTATCTGGGGCAACCCAGTTGGCGATTTCATTGCAAGCTGTTGTCAGTTCCATTTGTGATAAACTTAGCTTATGCAGTGACTGAAAGTTGTGTTTAACTGCAAGAGAACTTTTGAACTGTACTAACCATTGCCAATAGGAAACTCCATTGCTGAAGTAACCTCCAGCAGCAATAAGTTGTGTACATGCCAATAACCTCTTTAGTTATATATTGCTGACCTCCTTTGACCCAGACCAGACTGGACATAACACAAGGAAAACTAGCTTTCTTGGTCCGAATTTAGTAGATGACTATTTTTCTGGTATATTCTTGAAGTGGAGACCAAGAAACTTTACTTTTTCTGCAAGATATTCGAAACGTTAATAACCAACTTTTGATTGCCACAAATTTTATACCTCATTTATTTGACACCTATTATTGTCTTCATGAGAACTTGCAAGTTTCGAATAATGTAACAATTGTGAGGGATGGACATAGTCTATCTCATGGTTGTGCAAATTAGCCAAAGTCAATGCAATTTGTGTTGACCATGATTTGTATAGACCCTGCACATAAAAGGTCTGGTTCAACCTTCCGGTATATTTTACTTTTTTCTTTTGTTCTTCTATGCTTTTTTGGGTTTCATTTTTTTGTTTTTTAAATTTTATTTTGATGTTCCTTCTATTATATTTTTTGTTTTAGTATATTTCCATTTTTTGCTCTATGTTTTAGTATATTTCCATTTTTTGCTCTATGTTTTAGCTTTATTTCTTTTTTATTTTTGTTCATACTATTCTCAAGGTTTTTTCTTTTTCGATTACACTTTTATTAGCATGTTTCTTTTACATTTTTTGTGCTTCTTATGGGTTGTTTTTACTCTTTTCTATGTTTGTTAGGCTGTTTTATTTTCATTATTTGACATATTTTTTGATCTTGTATTTGTATGTATTTATTTTTTACTTTTTTGTTTGTGTTTCAGCTGCTCTCTCAGGTTTCTATGATTTTTTCGATTTTATCTGTGTTGCTTTTTTCTTCTATTTAGTCTTTGTTTCATAATGATATGTGTTTCTTTCTGACGTTCAATATTGTTACTTGTTTTCTGTTGAGCATCTATTGTACTTGGCTATTGCTATGATTTTGTGTTTTTTTGTTGTAGTGTGTTTTCCGCCGATTTTTGTTATTTTGTCAAAGCGCGTATGAGGCCCCCAGGTAGCAAGTGGAGCGAGCAACACGGACCATCAACAGTCGTCTTACTGTAGCGCACGTCAGTATGCATGGGCTGGTCTCTCTCTATCATTATTATTCTTTTTATTATTGTCGTATGTTTTGTGTAGTAAGTGTGTGCCCCGCCGGCCACTGTTATTTTCGCCACTCCTCGCCTCCCAGCACGCAGCCTCTCTTTTCTCGTCCCAGTACGTGGGAGTTGATCGTTTATTTTTCTCGCCCACCTTCGTTTGTACGTAAGTGTTTTGTTTTTATTGCATAATATAAAGGTAGAAAATTCTCTCCTTTCGGTTTTATGCAATAAAGGAGACAATTAAGGAAACACCCTTTTTCTTAATTGGTGGGACATTTGTGTCGGGTTTAAGTACAAGTAATTAAGTTAATCGGGTAAACGTGGGTGTGGGAAACACGTACATTATGGGTGAATCCTGGAATCCCAATCCTGCCTGTGACTCATCAACCGCCGACATATTCAAAAATACAACATTTTGTTTCTATATTTTTTCTTCATTTTTCACTTGTGTTTGTAATTTTGTTTGTTTCGTCTCTACTTTTCGTTTTAGTTTTTCATTCATGTGTTACTTCCATAATATTTGCTGTTTCATTTTTGTAAAATTTTTGTTTGTTTTTTACATCTTTGCATATTTTTTATTTTTTGCTTTTTGTTTGCATCTATTTCTCCTGCTTTTTCTTTCTACTTTTGACCCCCACTAGACCTTAGAGTCAGTTGCATATGTGTTTCTAAACCCCATGTTTATAACAACTCTTGTGCTTTATTTCTTTTCGTGCATTTTTTTTATTATTTCCTTACGTTTTATGTGTTTTGTTTTGTTTCTTTTTTCTTTTTTCTTTTTTGCAACACACTTTTTTATACAATTCACAGTTTCTACCTCGACAATTCGAAATTCAGGAAGCTTTCGACATTCAAAAAAAGTGTAAACTACCTAAATTTGGTTTTTTTGTTGAATATAAGTTTTTTTACTTTCAATTTTTTAACTTTTCATTATGATTTATATGTATTTTTTTCTAACTTGAAAAAATGTTTTATTTTTTTAAAATGTTTTTACAGGTAAGCGAAAAATTATGTAAATTTGTACGATCACGGAATTCACTTTTCTACAGTAAACAATGTCGCGCCGAAAATTCCCTGAATGGAGCATGGTAAGTTTTTTCTTTTCTTGTATATTTTTTTTGTTTACATCTTTAATTGTTTACGAGATTTTCTTCTTTTTTCATTTTTTGTATCTTTTTCATGTTGTATTCTGTGCGTTATTTCTAGTTCAATTTTTTTTCTTGCTCCTTTGTACTTTTTATCTTTTTAATTTTACTTCGTTTTCCAATCTTTATTTCGTTTCTTTTGTAGTTCTTAATTTTTCTTGATATCATTTTTTATAGTTTGTCTCTTTTTCTTGTTGTGTTTATTTCTTTTCCCCCTTTTCAAATTTGTGTTTTTATTGTTTCACTTTCTTTATCTGATGCTTTTCTCTTACTTTTTTGGTAAATTTTTCTTGTTATTGTTTACTGTTAGTATGTACATGCGTTTTTGACAAATTTCAAGTGTCTTTTTTGTTGTTTATTTCTTTTCGTTTTTCTGTTTATTTCTTTTTGTATGATATTCTGTATATATTACGCTGTTTTTTACTTTTTTACAATTTTTCTGTTTTTTTGTGTTCATTCCCTCTGCCACTTATTTAATATATCTTTCTGGTTTTGTTTTTTTCAGATTTTTATTTTTTTCTTGTTTATATGTTTTTTGATTTTTCTTTTGGTTGTTTTTTTTACATTTTCCATTCTGTTTTGTTTCATCTTTTTCGCTTACTTCTCATGTGTTTTTGTATGATTTCATAAATCTTTTTCTTTCTCTTTGCATTTCAGTGTAATTTTTTTACGTTCCTTTCATACTTTCCTGTTTCTTACTTTTTTATTCTTTTATGTGTTTTTCTCGCTGTTTTACTCTTTTCTAAAATTTTTTGTATTTTTTGTTTTTATACCAGTATGTTTCTTTATTTTTTATACTTTTTGCTGTTTTTGTTCTGCTTTTTATATTTATTTCCGTATAATTTCAGGTATGGTTTTGTACCTATTGTCGAATATCTTTTTTCTTTCCACTTTTTCCATTTGTTTGTATTTTTCCTGCTTCTTATGTTTTTTTTCTATGGTTTCGTCGATCTTATGTCTGTCTTTTAATTATATTTTCTTCTTTATATTGTTTTTTGCTCCTCGTTTTCGTTTATTTCTATTACTTGCTTTTTGTTGAGCTTCCAGTTTACTGGATTTTTCTATGATTTTTCTGTTTCTTGAATATTTTTTCTATTTCCCACGTTTTTTTTCGTTTTTTGCATACTATATGTCTATTCTTCCTTGCTTTTGTTCTTTATAGTGTTTTTTGTTTGTAATTTTTTACTCGCCTTTTCTTCAGTTTTTTACTCTGCTTTACTTTTTTGTTATGCTGTTTATTGATGTTTCTTTATTTTTTGTATTTTTTGTTTTCTACTTGTATCTTTTTTATTTTTCATTTTGTTTTTACGTGTATTTTCTATGATTGCGTCTGTTTCATACCTAATTTTTGTTTGTATTTCTTCTTTTAATTCTTGCTTTAATCTTGTTTGTTCTTTCATTTTTTTGTATTTTCGTGTTTTGTACTTTTCTGTATTGTTTGTATTCATCTTGCTTTTTATTTCTGTTCTGTCAATTTTCAAGTTTTTTTTGATTTTTTTCTTCTTTATGGTGTTTTTGTTTTTTTCTTTCCATTTCAGTTTGTTACTTTTTTTTGATATCGCTCGTGCATATTTTTTCTGTTTTGTTTATATCTATGTGCTTGTTTTCCATGGATAATTCTCTTTATTGTTATTTATTGTTTTTTTATATTATTTTTTCATGGTAATTTTGTGTGTTCCTAAGAATATTTTTGTTTATGGACATTTTTTCTTCGTTTTACAGCTTCTACGACCAACAATCAAACTTGCGCAACTGTTCGACCGCCCAGAACGTCCTATATCAAAGATAGGCGTTGGCCTTTTTTGGGTATGGGTGATTGTTGCTATTTTCGGCGCTTATTACCAATTGAATAAAATTCGCTGCGTCGATGTTTTTAATATGAAATTCCAAAATGATCCGGTATCCGAATTCAAACGGAATTTGGAGGAAATGAGGAGAAAGCAAGAAGAATACGAGAAATTGACGCACGAATTTCGACCCCGAAATGCAAAATTTTGCGTTAAAGAAGTGTTTGAAGATAGCCAAAATAAAGAAAGCAGCAAGAAAGAAGAAAAAACTGTGCAAAAAGAACAAAAAAAGAAAGAATCAGGAGAAGTTAAAAGCAAAAAACTAAGACGTAAAGTAATGAAAAAATCACACAACATAAAATTATGTAGGAAATAGAGCGTGCTGAATTGTACAAGAATCATACGGGAGACTATGGTTATTAAAAATGACAACTTTTAATTTGTTGTTCGGTCAGTAGAAAAGGAAGAAGTAAATGAAAAGAAAAACGAAAATGGAAGAAAGCGGGGAGAATATGTGAAATTGCGGAGTGAATTTCGACCTTGAATTGTCAAATTTTGCGTTAACAATGTGTTCGTAAATAGTATAAACGCGAAAACTGTCAGAAGATGTCGTTTTCTGCTCATTGGAGTTGAGCTCATGATCAAATATGAAGGCTCTGTCATACTTCACTGGCTGGCACCGCGCGGCCGAGTATGTTTCAAGAAAAAAATAAATCCTGCAAATTAGCATGTTTATTCCGAGAAATTTGTATAAAGTAAACATCAAAAAATGAGGCAATTAAAAAATTATTCCTGTTTTCTGTTTTGTCATGACGTTATTTGAGAATGAAAATGCAGCTGCAGCTTATTCATGAATACAGTAGGAAAAGCAATGAAATGATTTTAAACCTGTAACACATGAATGCATTAACCGTAATGAAATTTAAAAGAACACACAAAATTGCGACACTTGAACATGCAAATTCGTAAGAATTTGGCTACACCTCAAAATGTCATGGACTTCCAGAAACATTGAAGGAATCAGGTACTATTCCATTAGTTTGACGTTTTGTCAGGGAAATCCTGTGTATTAATTAATCAGTTTTCCACCCCAAGTATGCATATTTCTGTGATGCCTTTTCCTATGGTACGTTGTATTTTCATGTCTAGTTTAGGACAAAAATTTTGTGGTTACAGTAATGCGTTTTCTACAGTATCCGTATGACCTTTTATTCTTATAGTCTGTTTTTTATAAAATGCTTCCCAATAGAAAAGTGACACAAATCAGTACTGTCGTCAAAATCGTTTACATAAAATTCGTTTTGTAAGATTTTTCACTCGAAAAATTGCAAAAAGTTAGGTCAGCATGCTCACAAATTTCCAGTCCTACATGGTATTTTCTTTATTAGAAAATCTCAAAAATCTGAAATACTACTTGCTTTCCACTTTCATTATTTGGAAGCATTTTAAGAAAAACAGACTATAGTTTGATTTAATTCACTCATTTGTAATATTTGACCGAGCTCTAATTGTAAATATGCATTGTTTTTCCATATTATTTGTTAGTGTTTTGGAAGTCAGTGTTCATTTTATGGTAGTATTTGTAGCCAGTAAAATAACTTATAAATACATGCTTGCCTTTGCTTGACGTTCCAACAAGCCCCTGAGGCACACTTTGGGCTTGGGCTGTGAAAGTTTCATGCAAAACCATCGTGCCATGTAGAATTTAAAGCTTGTGAGCCAGTGCAATGTGGAAGATATAAGAATTCTTTGCCCTATTAAAGTTGCTATTTGTTGGAAGGTACATCGACTTCACATATGAGGGCACAGTATCTCAATAATTCAAGATTTTTTATCATGCATTTTCTGACTTCATGTGACTGATCAAGTCAAACTTTTTCGAAGCACTGTCCTCTGCTCTATACAGTGTTAATCAAAATAATTCTGTACATTGGAACATAAGTGAACAGATAAATTTATTTAATAGTAACTAGATAAAAATAATCATTCTGAGGGTACATAATGTTAAAGAGATCATTTTCATGACTTGAATTTTTTGGCTGCTGTCAAGTTTTTAGCTCATTTTCTGAACAAAATCATATCTACTGAAACTCTGAGATTAGTATGGATTGAAAACATGATGCAGCTACCTTCTTTCGGATAAACGGACAAAAAATTGTCAACAACTTTTTCTAGAAAATGTGAAAATTATTGTCACATGGAAATTTTCTCGAATAACAGAGAATCTCTAATCATTTTACAATTTATGGTATGATGGCTAAAACAACATAGTTAGGTTCCAAATTATAACTATGTAGATACCATAGGAGAAAATTATTTTACACGTGCTTTACTGTTGATCATGTTGAAAAATTCAGCTTAAACTTGGTATTTACTTCTGATGAAAAGAAGCATATATATCTATATGGAAATTTTCCTCATTATTCAACTTGTGAGTGTTGCATTGCAGAAACGGAATGAAAGATAGACTACAAACTGTATTTCATCCTTACTATTGTGGGTCCTGTCATCCTCAGTCCATTTGGACTGTGGGATCTCTTGACATCTAGATTGTCTGAGAACGGAGAACATGTTTCTGGCTTCTATGATGTTTTCCTCTTTGATACTGTGCCATGTCAGTTAGCTCAATATGGTACGGTCAAGCTTCAGTAGGAATTTTTATTAGATGGTTTCGACTCACTATCAATCAATCCTCTGACGCCGCAAGGACGCTTGACCTTAGGTATTACGGTGTGCTTATTTTGGAAATGCAATCGAAATGAGCGTAAACATGGTTTTTTCACAACGGCAGTTTAAAGTAGGCCTCATGTTATCGGTAGAAAAAATATTTTCTGTATCTACTCAATATGTCGAAATGAATGTGCTGCAACTTTTGCCCGTTTCAATTTTACACTCATTTTGCACTTTTTATTACATTCGGACTTTGATCCACTTCACTCAGAATTTTTCTTTAAACTTGTGAACAGGTTAAGAACCCATTGAGCCAATTTTCATTTTTCTGGAATATTTTTCTAGGTTTACAAAACTATGTAAAGAGATGTTCAGAGCGTCACATGTATGCGAGTATCTCAAATCTGGGTTTATTATTCTTGAGCTAGACTTAGGATTCAACGGTTCAGAGTGCAGCAATTTCAACAATAGATCATGTGATTCGGTTCACTTGAGCTGCAGATGAGCCGATGACTCTTTGAGCTCGAAGACTTCCGATGAGCAGGTAATACTGAGAAGTCGGGAAGTGAACTGATACGTAAATGTGAACTTGCACACAGTGTTGGTATTCCTGAGGTCCCTATTCTAAACAGCATTCTCACTGGGGAATAATTGACAATGTCACACAATGGGCAGGTGGTATTTCGGGTAATAATTCTACAAAATGAAATAAAAATGGTATAAAATAATGGCCAGTTCAGCCTACTTTTCAACTAAGAAAATATGAATGAGTAAAATGTACAACGAACCAAATATTTATGCCCACCACCCATTCAAATTGACCTTGCTACTCTTTGCGCCAACTTTTGGCTCAATCTGCATAACTTTCGAGATAGACACAATTAATCCTTAACACTATGCTGAAATCGCATTCTCAGAATGATCATTGTTTTTTGATTAAGTCAACTACAAAATTTGGCTTAACTATGGTTAACTACAAAATGATTAATTTATTTTTACCACAAAAGTGTCGCCTAGGTCTGTTTTCATCAAAAATAATGGGCAAGAAAAAATTGACGTTCATGGCCCTGTCCATAGACAGGCGAAAAGATCGAAAAGTCGCTAGGTGTTAAACTGTCAAAAAAATTTGTTTGGTGTATGACAAATGTGTTCTGAATCATAATTTTCGTGCTAATCTGTGGTTGGTGCAAATAAGCAATTTCTGCCTTACACAATTTGCATTTAATTTATTTAATTTGAATGATTTCAATTTATACATTTTGGGATTTGCGAAAAATTTTATGGCTTCATCCATTACTCTTTTAAAAATTGTTAAATTTTTTATGTGTTATGTTGGTGTTGTATTTTTAATTTAGTGGTAACAGCAGCCAAGTAGCGTTAGCAGTCATATTGACAATATCGGGTTTGGTTGCCATACTGGCATCTGTTGTTGGAAAAAGTGGGACAAAAAGACTGGTGGCAATGTAATGACCCTGATGGTGTTAGAAACCCTGGTAGTGATATGTATCTCAAGTTTTATTACTGAAATGTGGACTTTGCTTAGGCTTTGGCTTGCTTTTCAGACACAAAAAAAGCCAAAATTCGGATTCCATCACCCAAAAATTGCCCTCGACTAAAAGTCCATCTCAGAAAAAGTTGATTCAATACTCGCCATCAGCATTCACAGGTGAAAAATCTGTTTAGGCTTAAGGTTTAGGCCATCAGAATCGGCATTTTGGCACTAGAAATTTGCTGAATTCCATCAGATTCTTCCGAATATGCGTCAGCACTTTTGACAATAATTTTCCATCCATATTTGGTGGTTGAATCCGGGTTTGAGCATACCCGCTGCTATGTGTCAGCTTTGAAGTCTGTGTAAATGCGGTTTTAGACTTTTGTCTTTTTCAAAAAATCGTTTTATTGGGTAGTCTATCTCTTGGTAAAGCACGCGTCATTGAGAATGAAATATTTTCTGAAAAAAGGTCAGAACATGTAGGGGTACAGTAAGGCTGAAATCGAGTGTCCAAAAGCTCATCAAATGTGAAAGGGCATGATTACCTCACATTTCAAGGTGAAGTGAAAAACGTGTTTTTTTATAGACATTTTTTTCTCCATAATATTTCTTATCTTTTTCTAGCAGTTACAATTAATTGAATATAGTAAGGATAATCAACCAATCTAAAAATTTGCATTTGCCTACTAAAACTATAAATTATAGAATCAATCTCATTTTCTTCATACGTCGCCTGACGTCAATTGAAGGTCAGCCAGAAAATTTTTGAAAACATTGATTACAAGATTTATCTTGTAAATTATTTTTACCAAGAGCATGTCGCTGCATAGTGGATGTTTCGATAATTTGACGATAAATGGAACTGCGGCTCTCAATCAAGCTTCCCTCGTCAATCTGGCTGCTTTGCAACCTGCCTTCATCATGTGGATCGTTGCTTCATTCCTAAATATACCGGCAGCCATCTTGACATTTTTGACAATGAGGAAATCGAAGTCAATAGGAAAAACTGCAACCAACATATTTTTGCAGCAAGCGAATATGTGCATTTCATTGGCAAGTCTCAGCTTTTCCATAATGGCGGTATATCATATTGTTAATTTGCATACCGACACGTCAGAACTACAATGCAGATATGATTGTTTCATTGAGATTGGTCACCAAAGTTTATTGTTCAGCTTGGCAAACAGTTTCATATTGGCCATCGCAGTCGACAGATTCTATGCTACAGTTTCGCCTTTACATTATAATCAAATGGTCGACGGTACAGGGTCAATGAGTAAGCTGGTCAAATTTTTTTTTATCCGTGGAGTCTGAGGTTTGGTCAGTGCACATCATGAGCAGCAAGGATAATGTGACGACGAATAAGTCTACCCAATTTCAGTTAAATTTTCACTACATGTAACTAATAAGATTATTCATCACTTGAAATCTAATTTAAAATATTAATAATTTGATATATAATTAATTAATTACTAAAAATTTAAAATGTAATTATTTTGAACCATACTTAATGAAAAAAAATCTGCTCTATTTGAGTAGTCACTATTTGAGTGAGCTACACAATGTTTTCACCATACTCACCCATATTTTTACATCAGGTAAAAAACAAAAATCATCAAAATTGAAAAGTTTCCTTGGCTTATTACAGTAATAATTGATCTAGATCCTCCACAATTTAGTAGGCATCATAACGCCAATGTGAAATATGGTAAGAGACAGGACTTATAGGCATGGGGAACAAAAGGGAGTAAATTTAGATGTAGATTCACTGTTTGGCGTGGAAAGTGATTAAGAAAAAACAATGGAAAAGGCTAATATTAATGAAATACAGGAAAATAGAGAAAACATAAACGAGAATAGAGGATGATGTTGCAGATGGTCGGCCAAGTGAGACGCCTTTTTCACAATAAACTATTATTATGGACGAAATCATGGATGGCCGAAAATACAAAATACAAGATGACAAGAAAAATATACGTTAGCTAACTTCGTCAGAAAGGCCCACATGACAACAACAAACAATAACAATCTTTATGCAAATTTGAGAGCTATGGAAAAAATCATGAAAAGAAACACATCAACAAATGCTATACGAGATTGGCGATTTACCCAAAATATGTAACACTCAAATTGTCTTATGTGGTTGATTCATAATTGAGATGTAATTGTTTAATACGTAATCGCTCCCAAATAAAGATTCCGTCATCAAACAAAGGAAACTGCATAACTTTCTGATCAACTTGCATAATGAACTTGAATATCTTGAGGTCAAACATTTTAAAGTTGGTAATCATACCTCTTGTAAATTTTGCACAGGACTTGCACACAAAATATCAATAATCATATGGTCATTGGAACTATTGTTCTACAGTGCACAATTTCTAGAAACCGAGAACCCTGTGCTTTTGATTTGCAATTTCACAATGGTTACTGGACGACATTCATTCTACATACTGTGCTGTAAATGGCTCTTATTCGGAATATTATCCATAATTTTATATTTCATTGCTATTCTATTCATCAAAACACAACACAATGTGGTTACGATAATTACTCCCATTACCTCCAGCCTGGAAGTCATAAAACAAAAACACAGTAAACAGCTTTTCAAGGCTTTGGTTTTGCATTCAATAGTGCAAGCTTCCACGTTGATTGTTTGCCACAGTAGACTATTGTACGGTGCCATCGTCCAATCAGATAGAGGATCGAATGACGGGCCATATTTCACGATTTTGAATACGACGAGTGGTCTTTCAAATTTTGTCATTTATTTAATTTGTTTGAAAGTTTTTAGACGAAATTGCAGAAGTTTGCTATTTACTCGAACGAACACGATAGCACCATTGACGCGATGAGAAGTTATTCTGATTCAATTATTGTCAGAAGACACTCTAAAATTCGAACATTGTGGAGCTCGTGTGATGCAGCATTTACAGTATCAATTACGATGTTGTAAATTCATTGTTTTCATGATGTATGATAAGCGTGAAATTTTTCAGTTAAAAATTGAGGTTGCAAAATCCAATTTGGTAGGTCGAGCACTCACATTTTGACAATATTTTAAGCTGCTTCTTGAGCTGCACCTCATGTTTCTTAACAATTTTCAACTCTTCACACGATTAGTGAGGCGTAAGATGCACTCAAAACGCTCAGCTATGGAGCAGGGTACTCCAATTTTTTTCGGAAATTGTGGCTGGACAAATAATATTTCTGCCTCACATATTTTTACATGGAACTCCAAGTGTAGAATTTACTATTGATGGAACATCAGATTCTCAAATCATAACTTATTTATACCATGAATTTGTGAACCAGAATATGTTCTACATAAACTAATAAGTCATAAGGTAAAGTACATATTTTGTATCCCCTTGAAAAGTCATTTCACAAAAATTTACTAGGCGCAAGGATTGTTTGTCGATTCATCGAATGTCACTATTCCTCGAACATCCCGATTCACCGAAAACCCCGATTCCTCAAAAGTCCCGATTCTTCGAATAATGCTTGAGGTTTTGTCAACGAAATCCCGTTTTAGCGAAAGTTCCGACTCCTCGAAAATTATAAATGTACAGGTTTATTTTACCACTTTGTAATGTAAAGGTTTTCACGACACAAAGTTCCAATGGTCGCCTAAGCTTAAGCCCAAGCCCAAGCCTAAAACTAAACCAAAGCCTAAGCCAGCTTATGCCCTAAGCCTAAGCCCTAAGCCTAAGCCTAACCCCTAAGCTCTAAGCCTAAGCCCCAAGCATGAGCCGTAAACCGTGAGCCGTAAGCCTAACCCCTAAGCCCTAAGCCTAAGGCCTAAACGTAAGCTCTAAGCCTAAGCTCTATGCCTGAGCCCTCAGCCTAAGCTCTAAGCCTAAGCCCTAAGCCTAAGCCTTAAGCCCTAAGCCTAAGTCCTAAGCCTAAGCCCTGAGTCTAAGCCCTAAGCCTAAGCCCTAAGCCTAAGCCCTAAGCCTAAGCCTAAGCCCTAAGCCCAAGTCCTAAGCCGAAGTCCTAAGCCTAAGCCTAAGCCTAAGCCTAAGCCCTGAGTCTAAGCCCTTAGCCTAAGCCCTAAGCCTAAGCCCTGAGCCTAAGCCCTAAGCCTAAGCCTAAGCCTAAGGCCTAAGCCTAAGCCCTAAGTCTAAGCCTTAAGCCCTTAAGCCCCTAAGCCCCTAAGCCCCTAAGTTAACAGTTTACTAATCGAAAAGCAAGGGGGGTCACCCAGATACTTCCCGCAAACTGCTATATCTGACAATAAGAACTCACTATTGTTTCAACACTGCTCTCTACTATGCAAAAATATGTTGGGTTGTTGAAAGGGCAACATGATGATGCTTATTAATTCATTAACATAATTAACAAAGTTAACAAAATCAAACAATTAGTTAACTAATCAATATATTGTTTACAGTTTCATGATCAAAAAAAGAAAATCTGTCAGTTTTATGTTCCATGTATGCGTCGGTATATCTAGAGCACTGTCTGCTGAACTTCTAAATAGATATTCAACAATTAGAAACTGAAATCACGCTACTGGACAATACGACACCAATTGCTGCCATAGTCTTTGGAGTAAGCAAGAAATTATGGAAAAAATACTTCAACATCAGTATAAAATGGCCGCAAGTCGAATCCCTTAATAGAAATAAGACTATACCAGGTCAAGGTAATCATCCCTGGTCTTGAATTTTATTGAATTGACGTGGTCTATAACCACACGACACGATTCATATGAATTTCACAAACAGCTTATTCACACTTCTTGGCAATAATCAGTAAAAACGTACGTTCCAAAGAACAGAAAGCATGCCGAACAAACGAGCCCAATATATCCATTCACTCGGAGCAGTAAACCAAAACTTCAAACAATTAAATGGTAACCAAAACAAAGCGATAGAAAGATAAAGTAAAACTATTTTTTTCAGAGCTTCCTTGTGATTTTTCATAACTGCTTTGCGGAATTTGGATTTTTTAACATTTTTTAGACTCTTGATTGATTTGCGAATCGTGTTGACCATCATACCATAAAAAATAGACGTGAACAAAAGGGGCATCCAGAAATTGACAATCGATGTGGTTAGCGCAATTTTAAGGATATTGGCTGGCGTCTAAATAGAGAATTACTAAACGATGTGTCTCAAGAATGTGTTTTACATCATAGATGTTAACTTGCAATATTTTCCAGACAACTATGGTATATTCGAGTAGTAGACTTAATTGGTCTTTCTTAGGTAATCTTGACGATTTTTCTTCTGAGTGAACAACATCCCTGTAGAAGCTATGCATTATCTATTTAGCCGATTTGTATTAGTATTTGTCCGAGTAGATTCTTCATTCATTGTAGTTTTGTTTTGTGTGTGAAGCTGGCTGTTTTTAGTAGCTTTTATACTCCATTCATGTGGAAAAATTTGATGCAGCAAGTTGACGGCAAAACATTTATTCAAAATTAACGAAGACTCATTGACAGTATTTAATAAGGTTTTCCTCCATGATACAGAGTCCTTGATGATCAGCCTCTTCATTTACCTTACGTATACCGTCAAAATTGATTTCTTGATCTCTAGTGAGTGTGCACTTATCGAAACTTTACCCATCGATCATTTCAAAACGAAATGTCTCTCGATAGATTAACTGATGTTTTTTGTTCCTTCATTCTGAGTACACTTCTCAATTTGAGGCAGACGATCATCAATATTTGTGTTTTTCCTTGCAATAAATTAGCTGGTTTATTATATGCCACATAGGCAGTCAAGTTTTCTCAACAGTGGTCTATCTTCTCCTCCCTTTCCTATGCTCCTATGTTTACGTTACGGACAGGTTTCTCTGTACATAAACATGTTTTTGTGTGCGTTTTCATTTTTCTGCTTTGTCGCTCCTTCTATTTAATAATTTGTGTGTGTTTTGGCTCGCTTAAATCTACAGTATTCCACTGTAGGAGCTGAACGTGGCAATTTACTCTCAGCTCTTCTTCAGTTGCAGCAAACACATCAGAAATTTCAAGCTTCAAATTTTTACACTTCTAAACTTCGTACCTATTGATTGATATAAAAAGTGTCCACTTTTAATTGTTTACTTTTGATTGATTTTTGGATCATTGACACAATAAGTTCAGCTGCAGTTTTCCACTGATGATATGTTGAAGGTTGGGTGGAGTTCGATTGTGTGATGACACTGATAGTTCTGCTTTTTTAGCATTTTGCGTGATAGTTTATTAACAAGGAAAACTCAATCAGAGAGTTGGAATGGTATTATCTCAGTACGTCAACACCCTACCAAAATTTTTTGCAAACCCAATTTTAACCGTATTTGCCTGGTGAATCGGTTTCCTGATTTCTGATCTAATGTCAAAAATGTCATTTGACTCCAAGGTCAAAGGTTATAGCGACCACTAACCTAGATTAACAACTTATCAAAATTACTCTTGGAAAAAAATTTAAAAACAATATCAGGGTAAATTGAGGTCGTGACAAAAAATGTTTTAAAACGCAGCAAAATAAAGACAGTGTAAGCCTGTACTACACAGGAGACCAGGACAATTCAATTTCGTTGTATGTTGCTTGTTAGCTTTTCATGTTAGAAAATTTTTTTGATTATGTCAGATGAGTGGGCTGCCTATGGAAATATTTCAAATTGGCTGGGATTCAACTACAGACGTATAACTGTAAATTACACCGAAAATTTTCCAGACTCGATCACTGGCGCCCATACTCAGCACATCGAAACACACTGGGGTCACCTGAAAACTAACATTTTGCATAAAATTCTTGTGCCAAACATCACCAAATCTGTTGCTTATATATTTATTTATATTGGTAACATGGATGTAATAAAGAAGCACCTTTCTGAGATATTTTGCCTGATATAGCTGCTCAATTCCATTTAACTGAATTAATGTGTTGTTTATAGATATTTAAAGTGAACTAGTTGAATAATAATTTAAACTGCACATTTATGTCATAGTGTAACAGTTCAAATTGACACTGAATCCATATGATATTTTTAATACCGAATTTAAAATCTGCAACGTCAATTTACCCAGATATTGTTCTTAAATTTTTTCCAAGATTAATTTTGATAAGTTGCTAATCCTGGACAGTGGTCACTATGACTTTTGTCCTATGGGTCAAATGACATTCTTGACATTAGATTTGAAATCAGCAACCCGATTTACTGGGAAAATATGTTTAAAACTTTGTTTACGAAAAATTTTGGTAGGGTGTTGATGTACTATGATAATACAAGTTGGAATTGCTGAGATGCATCAGTTTTGCATGGTGTTCTTGTTTGATACTGCTTTTTTTGACAAAAAGTTGGCGTTGTACAAAAACTGGCGCATCATGTTTTATCCTAGCTTACTTGAGAAGAGAGTTTTCCAAAAGAACTGAAACTAATGGAACTTATAGGTGAAAACTATATTCGACCATATTAGTCGACATTGTTTGTTGGTTATTACTGGTCTCAGCCAACTGTTATCATTTGCTTACCTGTTCTACGCACACATAAATGATGTGTATGATCATGGCGATTAAGGCCATGATGATGACCATCGACATTGAAGTGGTTTGGCTAAAGGGTTCTACAAAGTACGACTTGACATGCACAAACTTGTCCAATGCTGTGAACACTTGGGTGTATGTCACCAAGAAGATTGACAAACTCTCTAGCTGGGAAATCCACTTGACTAAGAACTCAAATTTAAACAAGACTGCTAGCAAATCGAAGACGTTGGCATGACACAGTACCAAACTGCAAATGATCATGAAAGCTGAGAAGATGTTCTTCGCTTGGTGAATGTCTCCTCCAGCCGTTAAGAATTGCCAAAGTCGAAATGAGTGGCCGAGGATGCCACAAATCGTTATGATCCACAATAATAAATGAGGTAATATGCACAAGAAATAAATAGTTGGTAGTCGACCACCCATTTCGTTCTGCATAACACAATTTTATTATGTGACACTCAAAAAATGAAAAATCAGGAGAAGACTCTATACATGTAACTTTTTTTTGGATAGAATATTCACATTTGAGGTGACTTTTCCAAGATCTGTATCGAGGTATGTAACCTCTTCAAATTATTATTTACATAATTATAGTTTTTGGTACTGTTTTTTCTTAACAGTGCTATAAACTTGCAGGCTGATAAGAGATTCTTGCTTATTTGGAGGAATCCCCATGAAACTATAATTTTCTCCCTTTCTAGAAAAATTTCTAGGGAAAGATGGATATTGCTAATTTGTTTGTCCTGTATTTTCAAAAAAGGCATTTGCGTCAAATAGATTGAGCAATACTCATGGACATAGTGTTGGGCTCATTAGCTCAACCTGAGCTTTATTAATTGCCTTGTTTTTAATTATTTTAGTTTTAAAAAAATCTTTTCAGAGAACAAACTCGCTAATTTTCAGAAAAAGGGGTAGGCGAAAATGTATTAAGATAATGTTTACTAGATTGTGCCTAATAAGGCACCCAAAGAGGTCTTCTTATTCAAGGTGGGTACTTATACGACCATGAAGTTGTGTAAAGCTTCTCTTTCCGGCTGGAGGGAAATACAGGGCGAGGCAAAAAAAAGTGGTAATGCATAATTTACACAATAACTTCAGTGTAAACCGTCACATCGTAATGCGGTTTTAACATGTTGTAAAGTAACCAATTTGCAATCTATGACCAAAGTTTTATTCTAATTTGTTTTATAATGGGGAAGATATCGCCAAAATCCCAAGCCTTTGTGCTTAAATTAGTGAACAACGGTTTTGGTGCCATGCGCATATTTAAAACTTTTAAACAACCGAATTGGAAATATTCCGGGATTCGAAAATTGGTCGAAAAAATTCATAAAACCGGATCAATTGAGAGAATTGTGGGCAGTGGTCGTCCAAGAAGTGCTCGAACTAAGCAAAATTCAAGAAAAGCCGTAAAATTAGTGATCAGCCCAAAAAACAAGATTGGAGTCCATTTGTGACAACGAAAAGTTGCTCAGAAGCTTAAAATTTCTCAGCGCTCAGTTCAACGTATTTTGAAGGAAAACGATGTCCATGTATTCAAGCGGGTTCGACTTCAGGAACTCAATGCCAAAACCAAGGAAAAGCGCTTGAACAGAGTCAAAAGATTGCTGCGTTTGATCAAGAAATCGGAAATGGATCAGATCATTTTTACAGACGAAAAAGATTTTCTCATTGACACGCCGCCTGTTAATACTCAAAATTGCTGTGTTTACTCGAAAGAAAAATTGAAACGAAATGTTCCACCTGCCAACTTGATAATTGAAAGAAAACATTTTCCGAAAAAAATTATGGTCTGGGCTGGTGTTTCCAAACGTGGAAAGACCAGTATTCATTTTGTGGAGCCGAAGTCGAAAGTCAACAGTGACGCCTATATTTCTATCTTAAAATCCGCCAAAATTGACATTCAAAAATTGTATCCAGATGGAAATTATTTGTTCCAGCAAGACGGTGCAACGTCCCATACTTCTAAAAAAACAATTCAGTGGTTGAATGAGAATTTTGAAAATTATTTGAAACCAGGAAATTGGCCACCCTGTTCGCCTGACCTTAACGTCATGGATTACTACGTTTGGGGTGCCTTACAGTCAATGGTTTATGCATCGCCAATTAAGAATCTGGCATGTTTAAAAAATCGTATTCATTTTTGTTGGAAGAAGTTATCCCAGGAAAGTATTAACAGAGCCATTGATAATTTTCGCACTTGTATGCGCTTTGTTGTGATGTCTTCAGGAGGACATTGTGAAAACTTTTTCTTGTAAATTTTAATTTGAGTTCTTCTTTGTTCATTTTTAATGTATTTTGTTCAGAATTAAATTCTGCATCTATGTGATTAGTATTGTTCCTCGGGTTTTTAATTATAGGCTTAAAAAATTCATAAACAATCGTTACCACTTTTTTTTGCCTCACCCTGTAGTTACAGATGCACCCACAAAAACTGAGAAAAATATATAAATTTTTGAACTTTGACCTTTCGAAAGTGTTATGGCAATTGCTTCTTCAGCGCAAAAAAAGAACAAAATTAAAGAAACCAATGCGCTCACCCTTCACTTTTTATAAGAATTTATTTCGACTGGATTTTAAGAAGACATAGCTGTTAAATATTTAAACACTGTACGTCATGTTTTTTGGGTCACTCTGATGAAGTTATTGAAAATAAATATTTCTGTAAAAGGGTACTTCGTGTAGAACTCGAATAATGGGGAATCTGGGTACTCCTTATGTTGAGATTGATCTACTTCTAATGCAAATGAGCTGAATCTAAATCGAAAAAAAACTTATTGATATCATAGAGAACACGTTGCTAAAGATCAAGCAGGACTCCAGCAAATCCATCTGGAGAAAGGAGCAATAATGCGGGGAGGTGATGAAAATAGTTGGTCATTTTTTGCACTCTGTAATATTGTTATCCTTCATGCTGCTCTTCTCAACAGGAAGCCAATGAAGAACTTCAACTACTTTTTCCAAAATAAACTTCAATAAAAATAATAAAGTAGCCACCCAAGGTCTGATCCCATTGCCATGGTTGTCACATTCATTTTTCTGAAATTAAAACTGTCGGGAAGCAGCTCCTTTCATTCAGAGTAAAAAAGATGAGCTAATTGAAAAATTATACGTAGAAACTATTTGGGGGTATGCTTGTGGTAGCAGTCATCCCACATCTATGTAAATGGTGACCGATGAAGTGACAATGCAACAAGAAAAAAACGTGATTTATCATTTTTTATAATTTGTTGTCTAGTGTGTGTGCATCGAGTATGCATTGTTATTGTTCCATTATTGACAAATGTATTTGTTTACAAAATTATTCATTACTGTGATTATTTTATACTTGCAATATATAAGCAGAAGTGAGCACTGAATATTGAACATTGTTGCCAGCGCCGAGGATACAAACCATTCCTGGATATAATGTCTATTGAATGCTCATTGTCTTATGTAATAGCCTGCAGGGAGTATCTGGGGCAACCCTGTAAGCCATTTCATTGCAAGCTATTGCGAATTCCAATTGTGGCAAAATTAGTTTATGCTTGGACTGAAGATTGCATTTAGCTTGAAAAAAACACTTGCACTGTACTAGCCATTCCTAATGGGAAAGTCTATTGACTTAAGTGACCTCCAGCAATAAGTCATGTACAAGCCAATAACCTCTTTAGTTATATTGCCGACGTCTTTTGACCCAGGCATAGACTAAACATAACACGAAGAAAACTAGGTTTCTTTTTTTTAGAAAAAGTTTTTGCAGGTACACCTACCCATTTTCCTATAGCCGGAAAGGCAGGCTTTACAGGACTATATGGTCATATAAGTGCCCACCTTATATGAGAGGCGCTCCTCGGGTGCTTTTTACTGCCTGTTGGAGGCCACATTCCACAGGCTGAATCAGGACTTGTTCGGCTATCTCATAATAGAATAGGCCCACCTCTTCATTCCCCGCACTATTGCCAACATGATAACCGGGCTGAGTGGACCCTGGCAAGCAGCATTCCAAGCTTGCCTACACAATTTATCTACCCCGAGAGGATGGAAGGCTGTTTCTGCCTGGGCCAGCTACCAGAAATTCAATTTCAGGTTACTCCCGGAATCGAACCTGTTTCTTGAGACTAGCAGTCAGACGCGATAACCACTAGACCAAGATGGCCAAAACTAGGTTTCTTGGTTCCACTTGAGTAGTTAACTATTTTTCGAGCACATTCCTAGGCGTGAAGACCTAGAAACTGTACTTTTGTTATATCTTGTTTTGCGGTCGGGGGTGATGCGGTGTGATGCAGGATTGGGATTCCAAGGTTGCGGCCTTAATGTACGTGCGTCCCACGCCCACGTTTACCCGATTACTTAATTACTAGTACTTAAACCCCGACAATAATTTTCCCAACAATTAAAGAAAACCTAGTTTCTTTAATTGTCTCCCCTCTTTTCTCACTTACTAAAAATAAGGGGACTCTCCTACCTATTTATTATTATACAAAAACGTACGAAAAACTTACGTGACCAAAACGTTGCGGGCGAGGCGAAAAATAAAATGACAATAAAAATTCTACTCCCACACACGGGCGAGCAAGGACGAGAAAAGTGTGGTGGGAGGCGGCTAATACGTACTAGTGGTGGCCGGCGGGGCACACAACTAGTAAAGAAAATAAAATACACGTAACGGATAATGAAAATAGAGAGACCAGCGCACGCGTACCGACGTGCGCTACAGTAAGATGGCCACTGGTGGTCCGCGTTGCTCTCTCCACTTGCCACCTGCGGGCCTGTGACGCGTTTTGACAAATAATGAAAAATCGGCGGAAAACACACTACAACACCTTTTGTGCAAGATATTCAAAATTACAATAACAAAACTGTATTGACTTTTGGATTGCTACTAATTTTATACCTCAGTCAATTGATACTTATTATTGCCTTTATGAGAACTTCCAAATTTCGAAGTAGTAAACAACACACATTGCTGTGGAAATTCCAACTTGAAAAAAGTACATGATAAACAGGAAACTTGTAGTGTGGAAAAAACATAATCAGCGTGCTTTTTCAGCCTGGATAGAACCGTGTCAACATCCGATCCACACCATGCAATGAACATCGATATTCTTTTAAAAATTCATCACTTTTTTCAAGCTGAAGGTGAATTGTGCTCATTATAGTAATAAGCTTACAGTTTGAAAATTGATTTTATCAATTTGATACACACATCATTTCAAAATAGACAAACTGGTTTATGTTATATTCTATGCTAATCTGTACAATCTAGAAAAATTGCCAATCACGGAAAGAAAAAATTATTTATTGAAGATATGGAAATCTTAAGGTGTCTACTCAAAATATTGTTGACATTTTCTCTATTTGGTAAATATAAATTATAAACGAGTGTCAATCGTTTTCAGATGCTGTGCAGCATTTCATTTCAAAGTATATGTATGAACAGATGAAAGCTCCCTCCGATTTGATCTGTTGCTTATGGCGTTATGTGGATCACATTTTTGGGGAATCTTGGAACTGCTCATCGACTGAAGATCCATTGGGTTGTTAATTTTGATTCATCCAGGTTGAGGTTCGAATAGTGCAATCTCTTTTATTTGGGTTCGGTTTCGAACTCGGGTAATTCAATAAAGATAAGCAACTTTTCGGTGTTACTGCATATTTGTGTTCAGGATTTGTTAACTGTTAGAATTCATCACTAGACGTGTGAGGCAGTAACTGGAACTTAGAGGATTATTGGAAGTTTATGTGATGGAAGAATAGACACACTGGACTGGGTTACAAAGGTCGATATTTAAACCGTTGATTACTTGTATTCAACCCTTCAAAGACACAACTGAAAAGTTATCCCATCTGAGGAATGTACGAATAACCATACAACTAACAAATTCGCTGAATTTAAGCTTAGTCGTGAAAAGTCTTTCATGGCATATGCTATATTTTGCCTTCAATGGTTGTAGAAAATGCTTGACAAATCGAGTGGTCAAGTCATATTCTAGATAAGCTTTATGAAGTAATGGAAAAACGATTTGGCAACAAAGAACAGAGTGACTTACAATAAATAATTTTTCGAGCTTAGACGAATCGTGCCATTTCAGAATGCACATTGTTGCAACATTCCTAGATCCCTGTCACAAGGATAAATTTTTGCAAGAAATTCAACACAGTGCTGATTTGAAAAATATGTTCGACTATGCGAAATGGGAACAGAACCTCACCATAAGGTAATGTTGAACATGCTTTGCCAGTCCTTTACACTTCAACTTTGCATTATTCTGAAATCAAAAATTATGAGAAAAGATGAAAAAATGTAGAATTCATGACGACCCTCTAGACTGGTGGCCATCGAATCAAAAACCTTCCCTACATGGTCACACCTTATAACAAGATATTTGGCACCACAAACAGCATAAGTGCCTCAAGGGAGATTTTTTAGCCATGCTGATCTAATTTATGAACTAACTCGAAATAGAAGGAAAGATGAAACTGCCGAAAAATTATTGTTCATGAGAATTAATTTGGTAGAATGCAATTACAAATATTATTAACTAAATCCTGCTTTTGAGAAATCTATTTTCAAGATTATTTTCTTGAAATGCTTCTGAATAATAAAAGTGGAAAGCAAGTAGTATTCCAGATTTTCACAGTTTTCTAATGAGTAATATATCATACAGGTAAAAGCTTCATGTAAATCATTTTAATTACGGTACTGATTCGTGTCACTTTTCCATTCGGAAGCATTTAATAAAAAATGAACTATAGTTCTCTAAAAGTCAACATAGATCTGAGTGAAATTCGGAAAAATTATACAGATTCATTCAGGTTTGGTTCGAGATTGGGTATTTTAGAAGCAATCTATTTGGGTTCAGTTCAGGTAGCTAAAAATCGTTCGGGTACACGATATTTAAGTTCTAGTACCCGATATTTAAGTTCGGGTTCCTATACCTGTTGTTGCACCCCTGTTACCAACTGTGAAACATTCATGCTCCTGGAATGAATACGTGCAGGAGCCAAAAAATATTCTTTCTTGAGCATGTACTGATGACTGCTGAACAACTGCAGAGGCTCAGTGGTTCAGTAGAAGAAAATTTCGGTTGCCTTAACCCATATACTACTGAACTATTCCATCCAGTATTTCGGTACTCCTTAATTCATCGAAGAATGATAGAAAGTCTCCAGTTGCCCTTGGTCTTAGATTCCGATCTGAATAATTGTTGTATTTGTACTTATGTCGGGCGCTGATGAATCGTGAGCAGGATTGGGATTCCGAGGGTCGTCCGTAATGTACGTATTTCCCACACACACGTTTACCCGATAGCCTAATTACTTGTACTTAAACCCCAATACTAAAATATCCCACCAATTAAGGAAAGACTAATTTCCTTAATTGTCTCCCTTATTACGTAAGATCAAAGGCGAGAGTTTTCTACCTTTATATATTACGCAATAAAACAAGAAAAAAAACACTTACGTACAACGCGGAAAAATGGGCGAGAAAAAATAAAGTGATCAACTCCCACGCACTGGGATGAAAAAGAAAAGAGATGCGTGGTGGGAGGCGGCTAATGGCGAGAGTAGTGGTGACCAGCGAGGCGCACAACTAGTATATAAAAACGAACAAAAATTTATCAACAACAATAATAATGAGAGACCAGCACACGCGTACTGACGTGCGCTACAGTAAGACGGCTACTAATGGTCCGCGTTGCTCTCTCCACTTGCCACCTGCGGGCCTCTTATGCGCTTTGACAAAACAATGAAAATCGGCGGAAAAACACACTACAACACCCCTCCCCCTTGCAGTAGATCGCCCTAAGCGATCGTGAAGAAATAACCAAAAACGTGCAAGGGGAAGGGAACTGCCACTACAGGCCGTCACCGGGGTTGCCGAAGGGTTCTTTGGTATCGCACAGTGGGGCCGGCAGAGTCATTGGGGTTGTTTGAGCCGATTTTGGGGGTGGCGCCTAGGGTGAGACCTCCCAATGCGGGTGCAACTAGCGAGGCTGTAGGTTCAGCAACTCCGCAGCTCGCGCCGTCACTCCATCCGTACCGATATACTGGAGCACACCAGCATATGATGCCGTACCAATGGGAGGGTGAGGTCGGCCACTATGACAGCAGCGACAACAAAGTGGAACATGGCGGCGGAGGCAAGAAGGACAAAGAACGGTGCAAGTGGGGGCGTGTGGCGGGCCACAAACGGTCGCCTTACTGCGTGGTCTTAGCGTCGGCTGCAGGTGTGCTGGAAACACTAGTACAAAAATAAAGCACAAAAGAGATTAGAAAATAAACAACCGGAATTAGACCAGGTTAAGTAAAAACAAAAACAAGGAAAACAAACATTACTATACAAAAGCTTCTTTTCAATGGCAGCATCGTTGGCGAGTGTCGGAGGCAGATCAAGGTTGTTGTTGATAATTGTGGCGGTTGTGATCGCTTTGTCGGTATCGGTCATTATGGTAGCCGTGGGGGTCAGGAGGATCATGGTGGCCATCAAAACAAACCATACGGGAGTTGCGGTTGCGACGGTAGTCAGTGCTATCGCGGTGGGGGGATGATGAGGTATACGTTTGCGATCAAAGTGGGGAGAGTGGATTCACACCCTGAGGCGGCAATTGCCTGGCATTCAATGACGGGTGGTCGGAGGGCAGACATGTTGGCGGCAACAATCGTGGTGGCAACAAGTTCCACCGGGCATAGAAGTCGTGCCGACGCAACAGGGGTGTGGGTCGATCCGTTTGGCTATGGTATTGCAAGTAAATTCCCTGAATATTGGCAATTTCCGGCAGTTGGGGAAATGGTGCGTATTGCGGGTAGGCCATCCAGCTGTCGATTAAACCGACAGCGGTGTTGTAGGTCTGCAACAAGCACGAGGGGTTATCCAAACCATGGGATTCATAGAGGAATATTGCCAGATGGGCCGTGTGGACGGCGTCGACGACGCCGAGCTCCTCAGCCCACAGGCCAGCGACCCATCACAGTATCAATGCGGCTACATCATGCGAGACGGGCGCTTGTTGTTCTCGGTACGAGGGGCGATAGTGTTCGGGAAAATATTGATACAAAGCGAGCGAGGCGTTTGTTGCGCGAATATGCACGGCCATGGTGATGCGAATACCAAGGCAGCCGAAAAAGTTGATCAAAACCATTTCGTGCAACGTATGCGGCCTGAAAAATTCAACAGCCGGGTCGATACGGGGCGGGTAGCAGGGCGTTACTAGTGTAACACAATTCGGTGAATTGGTGGTTTGGAAATGCGTATAGTTGGGCAATCGAGTAGTTTCGCTAGGCAACCGTAGTTCAATAGCTGGCGCAGAACTTGGTGGCGGAGGGACTCTGAGGACTGGCCTAGTTGTGATAATCAGTGGCGGTTGGGCCTGCGTGGTACTCTGAACCGACGTCAGGGCCGTAGGGGCAGCGACGTGGTGTGAGTTACCGTAGTTGTCGTAGCGGATGTTGGAGCCGTAGTTGGCTGCGACGTTACTGGAGGCGGAATCGAAGTTGCGGCTGACGTGGCAGTTTCCACATCTATAGGCAGCAGGGGAAGTGGAGCCTTGAACACGTCTGTCGGCAGGTTTTTCAAGGCTTCCATACGTCTTTGAATTTCAGCGTCTCTATGCAACAGACTAATGTAATCCGTTAACTTCGGTGGTGATCAGCGGAAATGGCGCCAGTGCCCATCTTCATAGAAACCGGTCGAATGCACTTGGCGTGTTTGTTCACTTTGAGTATGGAGCTGCGGTGCATCATCCCGGTGTTCTTGTTGACGGCAATCATGGCTAGTGGTTTGACTTTGCTGAGTTTCTCTACGGTGGCTATCATCACGAGAGTGAGACTCGTGGCATGAATGGTGACTGTCGGCTTGACAAGCAGGCGGCGGTTGGGATGCCGGCACTGCTGTTTTCGTGGTCGTGGTTTTTTGTTTCGGTGTGGAAGTTGTCTGGGAAGTTTTTTGGGCTTCTTCACGGGCCTTCTGTTTGTCTCGCTGTTCATGGCAACAGGTTGTTCGTTCGCTAGGCTTTTTGCCGTGCTCAGCATGCGAAGTGCTGGGTGGCGGCGTACGCTTTGTGCTAAGTTCGTCTGTCGTTCGCGTTTTGTGCTTCTTGAAGGTGTTGTTTGCGCTTCATAGAGTGTTCTTAACGTCTGGATTTTTGAATAGGGTTTCCATGACGGTCTAGAGCCGGCGCGGACGTGCTGGGGGCCTGTGGGGTTTGAACATCCACAGGCGCTGTCTGCGGCATTAGGGTCGCGGGGGGGGGGGGTGGTTGCAGCACCGGTGGCGGCTGGGAAACGATCGGTGGCGGTAAAGGAACCTGCAGTTGCATGGTTGTTTGAACCATAACAGGAGCCGTTTGAGCAATTTGCAGAACCAGGGCAATCAAGGTCATTGGGGGCAACAAAATGCGTTGTATCTCTTCTTTAAATGCTGTGGGGTAGTCTTGCCAATGGTGTTCAGGGAACAACATACCGGGGGGCGATACACGGAGAGTGCTGCGGCTAGGGCATCCCATTGAGTAGCTGAAATGATTTGTTGCGAAAAACGTACAGGAGCACTATACCTGGCAGTGGCAATGGTGGCTATTATCGGAGGTCCGGGCAAAACTGCCCAAGTAAATTCGTGGATCCACGGCGGGTGCCATTGGGGGTATCGAAGTAGCGGGTTCTATGGGAATGACGTCCATAGACGTGGATTGATCCACAGTGCTTTCTTCGGGAATGTCCATCAACATTGGATCTGAGGTCATGGTTTCGGAATCCATCACGGCAGGTTGGATGGGAGTAGATTCGTCCATCATTGTCGGGGCAATGTTTGAAATTTCGTCAAGCGTAAGTTTCAAAAAATCAGTTATTTGGGTAGCGGTCACTGTGATGTCGGATGGCACTACAGACAGAGGAAGGGTGGACGCGTCAGTTGACGGCGGCAGCTTCGCTATGTTGAGGTCGAAAATTGGCGTGTCCAAGAGCTCTTCATCGGGGGGTTCAACGTCAAAGTCAATGGGACAGTCAAGTAATTACTCAGCGGTGAGCGTGTGCGCCGAAGCCATAGTCAGCATGGGGTAGGCGTACACCGGGGCGGGGAATGTGAATTGGTTTTGAAAGTCGATGATTGCAATGAATGATGAATAAAAGTGGAAGCGACTGTGCGGATTGGCCGTGTAGTCGGATTCGTCAATTTGGATTTCTTCAACGGACGTTTCCATATGGAATTCCTCGTTGAATACGATCGGGCATAAAGCGAACCGGTTGCAGACATACGTTCCGGGTTTGCTGGCGAAAGACGGTTCATGTTCGGGGATGCAGTTCATCCAATTGGTAAGGCGCGATTTGGGGTTGCCGTCGCTACAGTACCCCATACATTCATAAAACGCGGCGCCCGTTGCTGGGTTCATTGGTTGGGCGTGGCAGAGCAGCAAGTCGTTAATGAAGGCGTATTCTTCAGCTGAGCATTGCGAGGCTAAAAGCGCGGCCAACGGCATAAAGGAAGTTAGCCGTCTGAACCAATCTCTGTCCACCTGTAAAAAATTAAGAATGGTGGAGGGGTGATAACGATAATGGGTACCCTGATAGGTTTGCTCGTGCAAGGGCTGATCAGCGGCAACGCGTTCAATCCAGACATCGTCAACCTCGTGGTGAAGCGGTGGCAACGCGGGATCATCGTACTGTAGTGCCATCCGACATCACAGCAACCACTACGCAAATAACTGATTTTTTGAAACTTATGCTTGACGAACTCAGCTTGTCGGCGGTCCATTGGATGATCATGGCTACGGCGGCGGTCAAGACGTTTGTTCATAGTTGGCGATGCTGATGATTGCAGTGTTACGGCTTCCGGAACAGCCTGATGGACAACAATCCGCTGTTCATCGGTGCCGATCTCTGCTTTCATGGCATTTAGTTTGCTGCGAACTCTGGCGACTGCATTGGCTAACTGATGTACACTAGTGAACTTTTCTGCTTCTCCACCAATAGAAAGTTGATAAAAAATAGGCATTTTAGTTAGAAAAGTTTGAATAATTGTTTGGTGCCGAAAAATTTGATCTTTATCATGGTAAAGAAGCTGTACATAGGTCATTACCCTACTCAGAAAGGCGGCAGGTTCTTCTCCAGTTTCAAGCGTAATCCCGGCAAATTCTCTTTTGAGCATCATTTTGTTGCAATCGGGTGCGAGTTGAAACATGAGCATATTCTTGGCTTCGTCATATTGGGTTATGTCTTGAATCATATCGCTGGGCGTATCACATGTGAGGCGGCAGAGTGTACTCATTTTAGTATAGTTCGTTTCATCATGGCGGAATTCGTTTTCGAGGGGTATGAAGAATTGCAGCAGTTGTTTATCTTTGATGGAAGGGTCCACGTGAAGCGGATGCATATTTTCGAGGATGACTTTTATCCAACCGTCCTCCTCTTGAGACGTCAGGCGTCGGTTATCCATTGTGCGAAAATTTTCAGGCGGTAAGTCGGGGAAATCACGTTGTCTAGCGGATGCACACGGTTGGGGTAAAGCACCACCCGCTAACACATCAGCATGACAGTAATTTGATGCATTTTGATGATTCGTCGAAGCCTGGTTGGATGCGGCAACTGGCAGCGGTGAACAATATTCCAGAATGGGCTCAGCAAGCGGTGGTGGTCGAGCAGTCGTTAGAACATCAGGCGATGGTGATGTCGATTTGTTGGCGGCGATTTTGTCTATTTTTCCGAGCAATGCGGTCATCATTACTGTCTGGCGTTGTTCCATTGTTCAAGCTAGCAGGCGTATTTTTCCTCGAGCGCCAAAAATCTTGCTTCGACAACAGGATCAGATGGGTTGGATCGGTCTCTGTTGCTGTCCAAAACGCTTACCTGTGCACTAGGAGGGGGCGCCACTGCTGAAACTACTTGCGTAGCCGATGCACTCAGACTCGAAGCTGCAGGCAGAGTTGCCGGCAAACCTTGCACCAAAGATTCATTTAAAACAATACCAAAAGGTTGAGAAGAGGGCGCCAGAGAAGAATTTGAATATAAAAGGGGTGCTATCACAGAATTTGAGTTGAAAAAGGGCACTATAGTGGAAAAAACACTCACTAGCTGGGGCACATCTCCTATGGTAGTTGGCTGATGAGTAATGGTTGCTGACGTCGCAGCCTCTCGTGGAAAAGCGATTTGATGGTCAGGAAACCTTGCTGACGTCGCGGCGCCTCGTGGAAAAGCAATTTGATCATTGCCGCTGCTTGCTGACATGGCGGCGCCTTGTACAAAAGGATTTTGATAGTCGCCGCCTCTTGCTGACGTCGCGGCGCCTCTTGGGAAGACATTTTGGTGGTCGGCGCACCTTGCTGACGTCAAAGCGCCCTGCAGAAAGTCGTTTTGGTGGCCATTCATTGTTGATATCGCGGCGCCTCGTGAAAAAACGTTCTGGTGATGGGCGCCCATTGCTGACGTCGACGCGCATTGATAGAGAGTAGTTTGGAGATGAGCGCCGCTTGCTGACGTCAACGCGCCTTGTTGAAAAACGTTTTGGTGATGAACAGTTGTTGCTGAAATCGACGCGCATTGCAGGAAATCGTTTCTAAGATGAGCATCCATTTCTGACGTCATTGCGCCTCTTTGCAGAGTGTGGGGATGCGGGGCGGCGCTTGCTGACGTCGCGGAATGGGCCGAAAAGGGGCGCGCCTGCATAGGAAGATGCGGGGCAACTGAAAAAGCAGTAAAAACTGGCTGCGCAAGATTGGGCTGAAAAGAATGAGGATTAATTGAGGTAGTCACTCTGAGCGTCGAGAATATTGACGTTGCTGATGTCGGCGTCATCGCGGCGATAATTTTAGGTGATGCGGCCATCATTGATTGCGAAAACCGTTTCGAAAAATCTTGAAAATTGGCCGAGAAATCGAGAAAAAACGGGCGAAATTTGGCGAAAAACGGGCGAAAATTGGACGAAAAACGGGCGAAAAATTGGGCGGCGCGTTCTAGGGTTGCAACAGGCGAGCCAGACGGTTCACCAGTGTTGTATTTTAAAATGTCGATGGGCGTTTCGGGGCGGCTCTGGCCGATTTCTTGCCTCCTTGATCTGTCAGGTTGGAGGAAGGGGTGTAAAATCAGCAAGGGGAATTGTTATGCAGGATAGATGTCCAGGGATCGACCTTAACGCCAGTGCTTCCCTGCGCCTGCCCTAAACCTCGGAATGACTCCTCACTCCGGGGCGAGAAGTCCAGTACAAGAATACTACCTGCCCAAGAAATGCCTGACTAAAACTAGTCAGACAAGGTAATACACTTTTGGACACAAATAAAACGCTTTTCTAACTAAACATTTATTTATAAAACTTACCTAAAAATTGCCCCTTCCAACAACATAACATCTTACCAATATAAAAACGAGGCGAGTAAGGCACAGGGAAAATGGCCATTATATTATATTGGACGATACGGGCGAGAATAATCAACAAAAACACTAATTCACAAAAACCGTCTTCTACAGTAACCGTCGCGTTGGGCCAGGTCGGGCATGGTTGGATGTGTTGTACTTGTGGTCGTTTTTACAAATTGACAAATCTATTAGAAAATCGTGAAAAATCGGCAAAAACACACAACAACATAATGTTATTGATAATATTTAGATAATGAGGGATCATTCTTGAGTCCAAAACAATGAATATTAAAAGTTTAAAAATTTTTGTTGCATCGAAGTAAAAAAATTTCTAGTAAAAAATACAATTTATTTTAAAAATTTTTTCATTTGAGAAATACTGATATTCAATCTAAAACCTGTGTAATTTTTTCAAAAAAAAGTACTGTCTAAAAAACCAGAATTAAGTAATCAAGTAAATTTTTCGGGTTGTATTTTTTTGGCATTCTGTGATGCCATAGCTTCGCGAGCTTTCTTTTTTTAGATGAGTCTCATTCGCCCAAAGAATAGTCATCATGCAAATAAGGAACTAGCATTGTAAGTTGATATTTTAAAAGAATTAAATTATGTTCAGAGAGAACACTTTTACAAATTTAGCATTAACAACTTTCCATAGTCATGCATTGTTTTTTCTCCAGCTCTGTCTCTACTTTCATCCAAAATACTATAGGTACAAATCTAAACCAAGTTAGATAGCCGTTGTGAAGCTTTTATAGAGATTTGCACAACCACAGTGAAATTTTATACAGTAACATTCATAAATGCTGTTCAATCTGTTGTCTGCAAGCAGCATCGGCAAAAGTCGGACTATAGACTTTTAAGCCATAGTACAAAGACTGTCTTAAGAGACAATGTCTGAGAGGATTCAGCTTCTTATACAGATATTTGTGACAAGTAAAAAATTAACCCTACCTGAAAATCACACATTCGGTGTAACTTGATGCGCTAGGAACGAAAATAATATTCATGTCGCCTGAAAATCAAAACTAGCATAGCTACACTAAGACGAATGTTGACAATTTAAGATTTTTTTGATTTTTGATATACACTTCTTTGTAATGACCAGATTTGTGTGAGGTACTTTACTTCTAACCAATCGGTCGATACGGGAGGGACAAATAACGGGACGGGGGCGATAATATACGGCTTTACAATACTCGACGGCTGCTTTAGACGTCGATACAACAATGATACGACAACGGGGCGAGTATACACGGCTTAATTGCTTCCGAATAAAAATGAGACTCGCTCTCAAAACAATGCTTGCAAATACGGACACAGGGTCGAAAAATTGAATGAACAAGAATGAATAAAATCAGGCTTTGCTTCTTCTTTTATACGGCGATTCTGGCCACTCCCTGGGCGTCGCGGGAGGTCGAGCTTCTGTCCATCTTCTTCCGCCAATCCTCGTTTCCTGCTACGCTTTTTATGCTTTCTTAATTACGCCTCTCTAATGCTTTTCTGGTACTGTATGCTTTCTGTGCTTCGCTTGCTTTCTACGGTGGGCTTGGCCACACCTTTGTGCTTCTGTGCATGCTTCCTGTATCGGTTTCTCTGTATACACATGTTTTGTGGGGCCGCCGCTACCGTTACACTTGAGACTACTGTACAGCGGGGCTTCTACGCATTTTACTGTGTGCATTTGTTGTTTACGATTTTTACACGGGATTACGGTAGCTGTGGAATGTGTAGTTTAGTGTTGGTTCTAGGGGAACAGCTGCCGTTTGTGCAAATTAATTAGGGCATCTTAGTTGGGCTACCGGAATGTGAACGGATCAAAATAAAGTACTTCACGTAATTTTGTAGGAATGTTTGGGTGTGAATCCCAGACACCCTTGAGACAATAAAATGTGAAAATTAATAATATTAAATAAATGTCTATTACATACAGTTTGCTACATATTTACAGTACTGCTTTAGCAGGTACGTTACATTTCCCTCCTTCCGGAGTTGAACGTCCTCGTTCGAGGCTTTCGAGGTTGAGGAGGGGTGGGGGTAGATTCGATAGTTGCTTTCCGAGGGTAGAAAGGGGTTGTCTCATTTACATGCACCGTAAATGTAATATTCTTATGGGGGTGTTTGAGTGTAACGTTGGGGTACATGAAATTCGTAACTGTATAGGGTCCGTTTTGGCGAGGGAGGAATTTGGGAGTCAGCCCTTGTTTACACGAGGGATTTTTGTAGAGAATAAGATCACCTGCCTTGTAATGTATGTTCTGAGCATGCTTGTTATACTGAGGGGTATAGTGGGCTTGGGCTTTTTGCAAACTTTTCTGCACGGTTGAGAGTGCTTCTGTGAAATGCGATTTTACAGGAAGGGCGTAATCGTCTAAATCGACCATGTAGGACGTGGGGAAAAAGTTTAAGGCTGCGTCTGACGGCAGATTAGCTTGTCCACCGTGGAGTAATTCAAATGGGGGATATGATGTGCTATCATTTTTATGGATGTTGATCGAAAAAATGGCATACGGGAGATAAGTATCCCAATCAGTGTGATTTGAATTGATGTACATGTGGATACGGGTGGCTAGGGTTTGGTTGCAACGCTCAACTTCCCCATTGGCAATGGGATGATATGGGGTAGTGTGAATTTTCTGAGTATTGCATAAACTGGTGATCTGTGAGAAGAGATCGGATACAAAATCGGAGCCACGATCACAATGGATAATTTTCGGGGACCCATGACGGCAAACAATTTTGGTTACAAATATCTTGGCAATAGTGGCTGCAGTGATGTCAGGGGTCGGGAATGCCTCTACATACTTTGTGAAATAATCGATGAAAATGACCATGAATCGGTTGCCGTCTTCAGTGAGGGGTAACAGTCCCATGAAATCAACACCAACTCGATCAAATGGGCCAGTTGGCTGAATTGGTACCAAGTTTGCATGTACTTTGTGCCTAAGAGCTTTCTGTGTCTGGCATGGGTGGCAAGTTTTGCAGTAACGTTTGATATCACGGCTCATTTGGGGCCAAAAATATTTCTGTCTGAGCAAGTGTAAAGTTTTCCGGGCCGCAAAATGACCTGTGAATTTGCTGTCATGATGTGAGGCGATGAGATGCTGGACTTGCGACTTGGGAATGTATAGTTTTGCCTGTTTGTCGACTATACGGAAGAGAATGTTTTGATGCACTGCGAATTTGATCAGAGTAAGGGGGTGTTTTTGGGCGATTTTTGCTAAAATACTTTTGACAGTTGGATCAGTGCGTTGGAGTTCGGCAAAGTTTTTCTGTTGCTCTTCTTGTTCAGTTGCTTCGGCTTCCAAAACTGAATTGATAGTTGATATTTCGGGGCAGGTTTCTAATTGCTCAATATCAAAGGATTGCTTTGCCGTCTGTGAGGGGAATCGAGAAACTGCATCTGCATTGCGGTTAGCAGTGCCTTTCTTGGGTCCAATGTCTAGCTGAATACCGGAGAGGGCTAATCCCCAACGGGCAATGCGAGGGGACGGGTTTTCCTTTTGTAAGACTGCCTGAACTGCTGTGTGGTCCGTGTGTACAATAACATGTTGCTGGAAAAGATAAGGGCGGAAATACTTGACAAATTCGACTACTGCAAGGGTTTCCAACTCAGTGATCGGATAGTTGCCTTCTGCGGGTTTCAATGTGCCGCTCCCAAAAGCAATGGGGCGATCCTGACCTTTACTATCTAGCTGACTGAGAATGGCGCCGATTCCGAGTTTTGAGGCGTCGGTTTGCAGAATAAACGGTTTTGTGAAGTCGGGGTGCTGCAGTATTGGGGCATGAATGAGTAATTCTTTTAGCTTAGTGAATGCATTTTGCTGTTCAGGGCCCCAGGAAAATTCTGAGTTCTTTTTGAGTAGCGATGTGAGTGGGCTAGAAACTTGAGAGCAATTTGGGATGAATCTGCGATAATATGAGGGTAGGCCAAGGAATGACTTGACTTCTTTTGAGCTTTTGGGTGTGGGTATGTTATAGATGGCCTGTACCTTATGGGGATCTGGTGAAATGCCTTGCTGAGAAATGACGTGGCCTAAGTATTGGACTTGGGGCTGGCAGAATTTGCATTTTTGTATGTTTAGCTTAAGGCCTGCTTGTGAGAATCGGGCAAGAATAGTGTCTAAACGTTCCAGCATTTGGGCGTGGGAGTCTGCGAATACCAAAACATCATCGAGATATACAAGGCATGTGTTCCATTGCAGACCCGAAAGAATAACATCCATTAACCTTTGGAATGTGGCTGGGGCATTGGTGAGTCCAAAGGGGAGGTAATTGAATTGATACTGGCCAGCTGAGCAATTAAAGGCCGTTTTTTCTCTGTCTGCTTGTGCTATGGGAATGGAATAGTATGCATTGGATTGGTCAAGGGACGTAAAATATTTCATTCCACGGAGGGTGTCTAGAATTTCTTCTATCCGGGGCAAGGGGTAGGTATCTTTTTTTGTGACTTTGTTGAGGCCTCGAAAATCAATGCATAAACGATGGCCTCCATCTTTTTTGGGAACTAAAACTGTGTTGGTACACCATGGGGAATTGCTTTGGCTTATGACACCTGCTGCTGCGAGTTGCTCAACTTCTGCTTGTATGATTTGCTTTTCTTCTGGGGAAGTCCCATAAAGTTGTCTACGTACGGGTTGGGAGCCATTGGTGTCAATTGTATGTGAAACGAGGGTGGTTCTGCCTATGTCCATTTTGGATTTAGCATATAATGTAGGGTACTTCGATAGGGCGCTTAGGAGTTGCGTTTTTTCTGCTTCTGTGAGGTCACTGGAGGTTAAATTAACATTTTCTTTTAACCATGTGAATGTATCAAAACGGTTGGGCTGGTTTTGCGTGGAAGGGGTTACGTTAGCGGGAGTATTTTGTTTCGGGATGTAACAGGAGAGTGTACCAATGCATGTTCCAGGGTAAAGAATTTGGGCTGTTTCTTGTGTGTTTAGGACCGATATGCGTATGGGACTGTTTTGATTCTCAGATATACAAGCTGCGAAATGGACTTTAGAGTTCTGTTTGGGTTTCGGGTTGAATTCAAGCTGTTTGACCTGTAAGTACGATTTGGGCAAGGGGACAGTAAATTCCGTTACTGTATGGGGTGGTAATTCTAATTTCTCATCCAAATAAGTTCCACCACGAGTTGAAAGAGGGCTATATTCTAGGCCATCACAAGGTAGTATAACATTGCCAAATTTGACCTGTGATTTTTGATTGTTGATAGTGTATTCCAAAAATCGACTGAGAAAGTTTTTGCCTAGAAGGATGTCTGCTGTGCAATCTTTTTGGACATAGACCATGATTGTTTCCTGGATTGTTTGAGCCGTCACTGTGACAAAAGTGGTCCCTACAAAGTGAATCGGAAGATTATTTGCGGCTTTTGCTTGGACTAGCGGGGGTTTCATGTCTAACTGTAGGATTTGAGCAATTCGGGAATCAATGAGTGAGTAAACTGCACCAGTGTCAATCATGCCTTTCGTCATTAATTTGCCGTTAAGTGTGATTGGAATATGAGGGGTATGTTTCTCAGGTACGTTTTGGGGTGGCTTATTTGATGCAGATTGGTGAATTTGATTAATGAGTTTGATTGCAGGAGTTCAGGGGGTATCAATATCGACAAGGACGTATTTCTGCTGTGTTTGTGCCCCAAGAGGATTAGCTAATTCTAAGAGAGCATGGCCGAATGATGGGGGAATGGTCTCATGTAAATGTCTGTTGTTTGATGGTATTTCGTATGCATGTTCGTTTGTGGCATGATGCTTTGGAGAGGGGAAATATTTTCGAAGAACGAGAAACGAATAAAAGATGCCTGCAATAACTACAGTAATAACGGCGAGATTGATAATGATTTGCAGGGGTCCTTTGAGTAAATTGTTTAATCCATCCATGAGACTTTGGGTGGTACCGGTTATTACATGTTCGATGCCTTGACCGGCGCCAGAGAGTGTATTTCCGAGTGCTTGGCCAGTGCCTGAGATCATGTTGTAAACTGTATCTGAATTGAGAGACATTTGGGGGGTGTAATTGACGAGTTTTTTGACAATGTTTTCGAGTGTGTGAGTTTTGTAAATGTATTGTTTCAAAAAGAGTAAGTTGGTTGAAATAGTTGCAAGTTGATCATGAAAAATGGCGGGTGTATTAAAATGGAAAAGGGAGAAATTTTGGTTCCAGACGATTTCTAAAGGTAAATTTGTGACATGCGGGGATCCTGTTTCACTTACCCATGTATTATTCTGTTTGTAAAGGGCTACATGCATGTGATGGCAGTCAACGGTTTGTGAGAAAGGGGTCAAATCGTTGCCACCTGGATTTGAAAACATGAGTTCAGTTCCTACAAGAATGGGCAAAAGTTTGTAGCATGTTTGGTTGATTTTATGGTTGTAAAAGACTTTGGATGCGTTTACCTGCTTGCAGGGCCAGACTGTGAGGGCTTCTCCTGTGAATTCTGCTATGATGTCCGTCCGCTGGAATGCACGCGCTCCAAGGGTTGCATCAAGACGTAAAATTTGCCATACGAGATCAAGGTGACGCTGTGCCTGTCTGCATAATTCATTCCATACATTTTTGAAATTTTGAATTTCGAATTCCTGTATTTTGTCTGCTAGATAGTTTAGTTTTGCATTGATGGGTTCAAAATCATCAAAATCGTATAGTGTAGTATGAGTTTCGTTGGTTTTTGGGGTTAAAAATGTGTTACGATGTGGTGTGCTTTTGTCTAATTGTACAATAATGCCTTGTTCGGTTAGAATGCTGTCTTGGATTTCTGGGCAATTGGGGTTTGAAAAGAGTGTGTTTTTAACCGAAAATGCACCTTGTAGCTCTTCTATTATCATGTGGGTTGGCGTGAGTTTTATGGGATGTGTATTTTTGTATTCGAAGGGGCATAAGTTTTCAAATGCTGTTTCATTCCAGATAATGGATCCGTCCGCTGTGACACAATGACCCGATGTCGGTTTGCATGACCCTAGGTCGCCTAATGTACCTGTCATAGATTTTCCATTCCAAGATGCTATTTGTCCTATTTCTATGATGACGTTAGTGACCGAGGTACAATGGTCTGTACAACACCATGTGTATTCTACGCTTAAGGAGTTATTTGTTGACCAAAATCCTGGTTGGGTTTCGTATAATTTTTGACCGTTGTGTTCTTTGTCTATAACGATTGCCTTACAAACATGTGGGGTTAGATTTTGCATTTCGGTTTGGTGGAAGACAATACCTTTTGATCCAAAAAATCCTGTATTAGTACAGATTTTGTGTTTGCGAACACTGCATTTGTATGCCTCTGTAATGTGGGGCTTAGTGGAGGGGATATAGATTTTTCCGAATGTTTGTACGGGTTTGTCTACTGTGGAAGAGGGCATGCATGATACAAGTTTTGGTATGCTGACTGAGTGACCGCTCAATGAAGTTCCACACATCTGAAATTGGGCACTACACGATGTGGGGATTATTATACAAAGAAAAATACAAAACATCGGCCAATAGAATGTTTTAGTGGAGGCGGCGGGGCACTGTGTGTTTTCGTTGTGGCCGGTTTGGTGTTGGGGCTTTTGGTGTTGTCGTTTTGCGGTTTTGCGCTGGGGGGGTGGCCAGTTTGCAATCTGAACGTTCTGTAAAACTTTAGAAGTTGAGTTATGGGATGGGGTTTGGACTTGCTTACTTATGGGGGTCGGTAGAAGTGTTTGGCGGGGGCGGAATTGGTAGGGTTCGGGGGTCAGGCCATGGAGAAGGGATAACAAGTTGCGGCCTGTTTTCGACGGGGTTTTGGGGGCGATGGGCGGCGTAGTGTCTTGTTTTCAGGGGATCTTGTAGCCTACAGGGATGGTGGGCGGCGATTTTTCGATTTTTGCGGCTTCAGGCATGGGGGGTGGTGACATGGCGCACCAATCGGGTACGTCCAGATCAAGGACGTATTCGTCACTACGGCAGTGGGTGTTGGGCATGATAGTTCCTAAAGTAGTCTGAAGGCCGTTAGTTATGGCGGGTAATTTTGAGTAAAATGCGGGGTCATCAATGTCCATGAGGGGTTGGGGTTGCCTGTACTCAATGCAATTTTGAATATTACGACTCTGCTGATTTGGGCAATACCTGCTTGTATGACCTCTCTGCTTGCATGTGAAACATTGAAAATTGGAGTAGGGTTTTGAAAGGCAGTTATCTGATCTATGTCCTGTTTGGGAACAGTGGATGCATCGGCTTTTACAATCATGTGTACTGTGATTATTACGGAAACAGATTTCACATGATTTTCGGGTGCCTACTGATTTACAATTACGAGCTACTTGTCCGATTTGTCCACACTGGAAGCATGTGGGTTGCCTGAGGGTGGTATTGTTCCTGTAAGCATTATTCCTGCTGAAAGTATTGTTACTGAAATTGTTGTAGCTACTTTGTTGTGGGGGTTGAGGTTTTTGTTTGATCTGCAACTGTAAATCTTTTACTTGTTGTTCTAACTGATGCAAAAGATCCTGTTGGTCTGTATTTTTGGTTAGGGAAAAGATGGGTTCGGGTTTTTGGGGGTATGAAGGGAAGGGCGTTTGACTTTAACTCATTTCTAAGAATTTGTTGTTCAATGTAAGCTGCTTCGTCTGACATTTCTTTTAAAGTTGCGAACCTTCTATACTTAATTGCTTCCCTGATTTCGTTTTGCATGCCTTCTACAAAGAGGGGTTTTATGATCATTTCTCGTGCATCTGTGTTAAAGTTAGGGTAGGCAAGGGTTGCGAGATGTCCTAGATCAAATAAGAATTCGGTTACTGTTTCTGATCACTTTTGTTTTCTTTCGCGTAAGAATTGTTGATGTAGCTCATTATCTCTATTGTTTGGGAAAAATGCCTGTAATGCGACTTTATACTGCTCCTATGTGTGGGGAGGGTTTTCGGAATTGGCTAAGCTTTTGAATTTTGCTAACGCGGCTCCTCCTAAATGAATCTCTAAACATGCCAACTTTAACTGTACGTCTGTATCTTTCATGCCTTGGAGTGCCATGAATTGTTCTAATCTTTTGTTCCATTCACCAAAATGGTGGGTCACCCCGCCCGTGAATACTGTAGGTTTCGCGTAGAAATTGTTTGCCAAGTTACAACGAATGTTTGCTGTTCTTAGATCGTCTATTAGGGTAGGGTTTACTGTATTCTGATTCAATTGTGTGCGTAGGGTACGAAAATGTTCTGAAAATAAATCGTTTATCTGCTCTCTAACGATTTCTCCTAAATGATCTTGCGTTTGGTGGGTCATTCTTGGTTTAGGATGGGATTCCTGCTTAAATGCTTCAATTTTTGCTTCACGCTGTATTCGTTTAAATGTATCGCTTAATGTCTCGTTGGAGGGGATTTCCAGTTTGCTTTCTACGAATACTGTCTTACTGTAGGAAATAATTACTACTGTATTATCTAATGCTTCTAAATGCCCGGATAAGAGTACACCTAATTGGGGGCAGGGAGTTCCAGTGGTTAATGTAACGGTACGGTCACCAAAATATGTAATGACCAGATTTGTGTGAGGTACTTTACTTCTAACCAATCGGTCGATACGGCGGGGACAAATAACGGGACGGGGGCGATAATATACGGCTTTACAATACTCGACGGCTGCTTTAGACGTCGATATGACAATGATACGATAACGCGGCGAGTATACACGGCTTAATTGCTTCCGAATAAAAATGAGACTCGCTCTCAAAACAATGCTTGCAAATACGGACGCAGGGTCGAAAAATTGAACGAACAAGAATGAATAAAATCACGCTTTGCTTCTTCTTTTATACGGCGATTCTGGCCACTCCCTGGGCGTCGGGGGAGGTCGAGCTTCTGTCCATCTTCTTCCGCCAATCCTCGTTTCCTGCTATGCTTTTTATGCTTTCTTAATTACGCCTCTCTAATGCTTTTCTGGTACTGTATGCTTTCTGTGCTTCGCTTGCTTTCTACGGTGGGCTTGGCCACACCTTTGTGCTTCTGTGCATGCTTCCTGTATCGGTTTCTCTGTATACACATGTTTTGTGGGGCCGCCGCTACCATTACACTTGAGACTACTGTACGGCGGGGCTTCTACGCATTTTACTGTGTGCAGGTGTTGTTTACGATTTTTACTGGGGATTAGGGTAGCTGTGGAATGTGTAGTTTAGTGTGGGTTCTAGGGGAACAGCTGCCGTTTGTGCAAATTAATTAGGGCATCTTAATTGGGCTACGGGGGTGTGAACGGATCAAAATAAAGTACTTCACGTAATTTTGTAGGAATGTTTGGGTGTGAATCCCAGACACCCTTGAGACGATAAAATGTGAAAATTAATAATATTCAATAAATGTCTATTACATACAGTATGCTACATATTTACAGTACTGCTTTAGCAGGTACGTTACATCTTTTAACTTTTGCAAATTTAAGAACGTCAGACATCCTGTTCTGAAAATTTACCCAATATTAGGCCAATGAATGGGACACAATTTACTGTACGATTCATTAGTGTAAAGTCCTTATTAGGAATACAGCGATGCTTGAAACATCAAATTGTGAGAGCAAAAATTTCAATTTTTTCAATTTTTCCACAAAAATCACCATATATGCTGCTAAAGCTCAGAAGGACCAAAAAATTCCCTACACAATAGATAGCTTACGATGTCTTCTACCTGCTGACAAAAAAATACAGAAATTCATGCACTGCTAGAGGGTTGCACAACCTGAAGTTTGAACAATATCTCATAATTGTATTTTCTGGAAGTTTCAACCTCTACTGTGGAACTACTAGTGCTTGATAAATTTTAAAAATGAGACAGTAATACAAGTTTCGTATGGTGAATTTTAATATAATTCCCAAACTCATAAAAAAATAAAATTCGCTGGGCTACAGTATCCCGAAGTTTGGAATTTTGGGATATTTTAGCATTTTTCTTTCTATTTACATGACTTGAGATATATCAGCCTAGGCATTTAGTAATTTTATTATTGACTGTGCATTTGATACAGAATACGGTGCCCTATAATGTGGTATGAAAATGTTTTGCAAATTGTGAATTTTACACTTTTTTGTAAGTTTTAAATTATCAAAAATCAGACTGTAAAAATAGTGAAAATGCAGGCTTCTCTCCTCAAAAATGACTATATGTACTGCTAAAGCCATAAACACCCTAAGATTCCCTATACAGTGGATATGTTACCATGTCTGCTAGTTGCATACAAAAAATTTCCAAAGTTCGTGCACTGCTAGGGTGTTAAATCGTCAAAAATCTACTGCAGTTGAAAAATTTTAATTTTCAATTCTTGATCAACAGAAGCGGCTTCCATAAATCATTTAGAGTTTCCTTTTTCGGAATAAGAAAGAACTCATGCATGTGAAAAACCATGTCAATGAACTTCCAAGACCTACTTTTCCTTCTATATGAAGACTGACATTTGTGCACTTGTGTCCTGTATCAACATTTATTATCTTCACTGAATGATGTTTTCTGGACTGGACATCATTTAAAGGAATTCGTCTTACAATATTTGATATAACAGTTCCTACTTCAACTTCGATTTTGATAATGACCATATCCGCGCATGGCATGCTCACCGGATAGATCCTGGTGTCTTATTTTCCCTTGAAGAAGTTAGTTCCAAATATGTCCAGCTTCCAGAAATTGCTGCTATAAATGTTGTTCACCAAAAGGATAGACAACTTGCCTCATCTGGTGATTCAAGCATGTGGCAATAATAAGTAAAGCAAGAGAAGTACTGCCCCAGTAGAGGATACTGATCAAATAGCAGCATTTTTCAACTTCAAAGATTATATGGAGGATGAAAATCCACAACATGAGAACAGTCCCTTTGATTGTCCAGAAGAAGGATGTTGCAAGTCTTTCCTCAAACATGGTAACTTACTCGGGCATCTACTTATCGGTAATCATCAACTGATACCGCAAAGAGTCAGCTTGAGAGACACTGCTATAAATGCATAAAGCAGGAAACTGGAAGCAGCCCATTTGATGCCACTACTTCCATTTTCAAGAAGCATTACAAGCTTTCCACGCTGCAAATAGAACAAATATTGTATAAGAAGGATGGGCACTCAAAAGTCAATGATATAAAATGTTCACAGCAAAGCAGAAGCAGTTTCTACTGAGCAAATTTGATGAAGGAATCCATCTCAAACAAAAGTTTGGTGCTGAAATGATATTGAGGCTGATGCCTAAAAATGGACAGTTTTCCAAGAATGAATATCTAACAGGCCAGCAAATTGCAAGCTTCTAGTCATGGGAAGCAAGTTGCCATCATCAAGACAAAGGAACATACTATGATCCTGCTGAAGCAGACAGTTTATGTGAAGAAGATGAAGCTGAAACTATGAATGACCCAGCACTATATGACCCAAATTTGCAGATGAAAAGTGAATTGCTCCAAACTGATTGCTTTGGAAGCTTGTGATGCTTTGTTCTTCTATTTATGTTCAAACTTTCAATAATTCCCTATAATCTCAACTGGAATATGAAATTTCGAGAAAAGTAAACATCTATTGATCAAGAATTGAAAATTAAAATTTATCAACTGCAGTAGATTTTTGCAGATTTAACACCCTGGCAGTGCACGAAGTTTGGAAATGTTTTGTATCCAACTAGCAGACATCATAATATATCCACTGTATAGGGTGCTTTTGGCTTTAGTAGTACATATAGTCAATTTTCTGGAGAGAAACCTGGATTTTCATTATTTTTACAGTCTGATTTTGACAATTTATAACTTCCTAAAAACGGTAAAATGCACAATTTGGAAAACATTTTCATACCAAATTATAGAGCATTGTATTCTGCATCAAATACACGGTCAATGATAAAATTACTAAATGCCCAGGCCCATATATCTTAAGTCATGTAAATAGACTGAAAAATGCTAAAAAATGCCAAAATTCCTAACTTTGGGATACTGTAGCCCCCCGAATTATATTGTTTTATGAGTTTGGGAACTTTATTATAATTCACCATATGAAACATGTATTACTGTCTCATTTTTAAAATTTATCAAGCTCTAGTAGTTCCATAGTGGAGGTTGAAACTTCTAGAAAATATAATTATAAGATAGTGTTCAAACTTCCGGTTGTGCGACCCTCTAGCAATACATGAATTTCCATATTTTTTTGTCAGCAGGTAGAAGACATCGTAAGCTATCTATTGTGTAGGTAATTTTTTGGTCCTTCTGAGCTTTAGCAGTATATATGGGGATTTTTGTGAAAAAATGATAATTTTTGCTCTCACAATTTGATGTTTCAAGCATCACTGTATTCTTAATAAGCACTTAACACAAATGAATCCTACAGTAGATGGTGGCCCATTCATTGGCCTAATATTGGGTAATTTTTCAGAACCCGATGTCTGACGTACCCAAACTTGCAAAAGTTAAAAGAAGTGTATGTCAAAAATCAAAAAATCGAAAATTGTCAACTTTCGCCTTACTGTAGCTATGCGAGTTTTGATTTTCAGGCAAAAAGAATATCATTTTTGTTCCCAGCGCATCAAGTTACACCAAATGTGCGATTTTGATGTAGGGTTAATTTTTTACTTAGCACAACAAAGCTGAATTGTGTCAGAAATCGTGTCTTAAGTCTTCAGACTATAGCCACAGTCTTTTTTCAGGCCATATTCCTCGAAAAGACTATAGTTTTTTTTTCAAAAAGACCATAGTTAGAAGTTTTTCCAAAAATAATACTTTTCAGTAGTTTTTATGTGAAAGTTTTTAATTTTGTTATTTTGCGAAATTAAAATGATGAAGGTTGGATATTCCTAAAAAGATGTAGCATACAGATTAAATCTTATGCATGGGGCCACCATTTTCCCCTCAAAGAGGGTCTCTCGTATAAAAATATTTTGGAGAGTTCAAGACTGAAAATATACGTTTTCGTGGACTCTAAGGAGGTCAAAATTCCAAATTTTTCCAGTTCGCACTAGTTATGTTTAGAATGGATTTCTGTCAGGCGCAGCCACAATTGTATCTACTGCGACTTTTTGGTCAATCTTCAACTGTATATCTTTTTGAGAATCAATATTTTTTCAGCATTGTTATGCTATTTCTAGCTCCATAGCCAGTAAGAATAGTCAGAAATAGCATAAGCATGCTGAAAATATGGTCACAGATGCCAGATTAGTAGCACTTAGAAGGCAGTGGAGAGCAGCAGTAGTAATTTAACCACAATAACCGACAATTTTTAAAGTTCACGTATTTTTCCATAGAAAATATCCGAATCCAAAATTTTTTTTCAACTTGTTGTCATTTTAAATCAAGAATTTTTTCACCAATACATCACTTGGCCAAAATCTTGGTTCAAAATTATTTATTTTTCAGCATGCCAATAATTGTCATTTATTTTTGTTGTATATTGTGTTTCCAATTTTATTTAGATCTATTTGGAAAAGCAGGCCAACTGCTAAAAGCTAAAGGCCCAATACCAACCATTTTATGCAAGGATGGTGTATGAACCTTCTACCAAAGACTCTCGTCAAATGGCATATGACAACGAAGTATGGAGGAAAGTATCCAAGGCACATTGGCGCAGTCAAAGAAGTCCCAATGATCCATCCTAATTAAACCATTTCAGCGGTCAAACATGGGTAACCCCTGTTGAGTTTTTATGCTGGAGGCAAGTGTGCGACCTACACACCCTCAGGGGTCTGGTTATGACCTTGTGCAAGGTTGGGATAGAGTAGATTACAGTGTAAATGATGGAAGTCCTGCTCACAGTTTTTTCACCTACTGTTGATTATTTTCAATGCCTGAGAGATGTTGGGGGTGCACTTACAGTAGCAGGAATCTTCTGCATACATATTGTGCAAGGAGTAACAAGGGCATGTCTGCTTTAGGCTATATGTGACACATTATGATCATTCGTATAAGTTACTGTTGGGCCAGCTGTCAACTGTTTTTTTATAATTATTCTTTTACGCCTGTAAGGCGGGAATGGTAAAGATTTATATTGGGCATATTTTTTTCTATGGCGGCATCCCACATTCCTGACATTCACGCGGACCACTGGGTGAGGTTCCCTGGAGTACTGTGGTAGATTTTCCGGTGAAGTTGCCAAGCGAATTGTAACCTATAAATGCCAAATTATGCGTGAAGCGTTTCCGAAATGTGAATGTTTTTTTGCGGTTCATGTATGTGGTGTTTCAGCAGGATGATCAACAAGCTACACGTTTTAGAGAGTAGTTGTATAAATCTACTGTAATTGACACGGGACTCCGAAAATTAGATTTGTTGTTCTTTTTCCCGCCCGAGCCGCAAATAAAATTACTTTTTGCTGGATCTAGTACTTTGTTCTGCAGCGTAAATATGTTCAGACGCATAATCTAACCTAGTATCCATATATTTCGACACCTAATTTTGCGAAATATAGCTTTATTTGCTAAATTTTCCACTTTTCAAGTTTTTTTTCCGCTGACCTTTTCTCAAATGGGGGAAAAAGAGGTGGTACGTATTATTCCCCCCCCCCCCCCCCCCCCCGTTTTCGCCGAGTGTTTTTTTCGCTTTAAAATGCTTGGGGGCGTTTCATTCAAGATTTTTTTTCAAGTCTTGAGAGAGCCGTTAATTCATTGAAATTTAAGGAAAAATTGAAATTTTCGGCTCTGAAATCTGAAGTTGTGCTTGTGCACTAGTAAATTGTGGGGTGTTGGTGTTATGGGGCATTCCCAACTTAGTCGAACACTATGCCCAATTGTCTCCTTTGAAAAAAGGTAGCGTTTGCGTTTTCCGGCCTTTTTTGGGAAAATTTTCGAAATTTTTTCGACTTTTCTGGGATTTTTCCAACACCCCCATACCTGCAATTGGGAGGACCTCCAACTTGGCCAACTCTATAACCAACCCTCCTAACTTGGAAAAATTAGAAAAAAATTGGCAAAACAGTGTTTTTTTCGGGAAAGTTTGCGACATTTTTTGACCCCCCCTCAAAAATTTCGGGTTCACCCCCTCCCAACTAGTCGGACCTCTTACAGGTATGAACGCTTGCAAACTTTTGTGAGTTTAGGGTGTATCCTTCTCCCTCAAACGGGTCGGGCCTGCTACAGCAGGTATGACACCCATTGTGGAGCAAATTTTCTGGCAGGTTTTCCAGGAGCGTAAAGGCTTTGAAATCGATGAGAAATAAACAGTTAAGGCCTCCATGATGAGGATGACAAGTTAAAACTCCTAAAACATGTTAATCTTTCCGCCACTAGGCGCTACAAATTTTTTTTTTATTATTTATTCCGAGTATTCGATTCAAATTATCTGCTCAAAAACTAAAAGATCTAAAACTTTATCATTTGAAAAATTTTACAAATATGGCTCATCGGTAAAGTTTCATGAATTTAGCTGAAAAGCTACAAGTATTAATTGTGAAAATTACTATTTCAACGAAGATTTTGAATTCAATTCGCGTTAATAAGAGAACTATCGCTTCAAAAAGTTTGAAGGTTGACTTTTTTTTTTCTTTCTCAAACTTCCAAAAATTTAAAAATGAAATAAATGTACTTTGGTGATTTTCTAGAGGGGCGCCAATAAAAGCTATAAGTCATTGCGCTACCTGAGTATGTGTCTTACTAACCGAATATTTTTATTCTGTAACATTTATCATTTATTTTTGAATTAATTCATTTGAT